>BQNB010029480.1:0-55702 GCA_026074375.1 Tanacetum coccineum | reverse complement strand
TTCAATATTATATTCCTTTAATATTTACTTTTTAACTTGTTGACAATGTCCGACTACTTACCTTTTGATATTCAAGTCAAAATCATGAATAAAATTCCCGTTAAGAGTTTACTATAGTTCCGTAGGGTGTCAAAGCTATGGAAGTTAACAATAGACAATTCCATCTTCATCAGTGATTACGGTTCTCGTCAATGTGCCATGTGTTGTTTTAATTTAAACTATATTATGGGCAACGAAGGTTTTATGAGTTCTGTAGATGGACAAATGTCCTTCACCCCTCTGTGTTGGCGTCTTCCAAGCTCATCTTTGACTCCAATTACCACTTCTAAAGAGGTATAGTGTTTTTTGTATGGTTCTCATATGATGGCAGTTCTTTAGAACCCATCAATAAGAAAATATTTTGGAGTAGTTGTCCCTTATATGATGAGTCAGCCAGAAATTAGAAAAATTGTTTGGGGTTTCGGTGTCCGGCCTGACACATTAGACCCAACCCTTCTAAATATTTCTAAGCCGTTTTATGGAGAAGGACCATGGCATGTGTTAATTTATAATTTGAGCTCAGATACTTGGAACATTCTTGAGAATTACCGTTTGCCCCGTGTCGATATAAGACTAAAACGATCATAGGGGCAAGCAGTTATGGGTAGTTTTATTTTCTGGGGTGGCTCTAAAATGTTTTTTTTAATGATAATGGTTCTTCTTACAAAATTTATATGCTTGTTTCATTTGATTTGATTAACCACCAATTTCAGGTAGTAGACATACCTAATGACTAATAGCGAACTTCAATCAATCTTATATTTCCAAGCTAGACAAACTCTCTTTTAATTTCAGAAAACCTCATATTATTAAGAGAACCGATATATTTGTGCATGGTTTGCTAGAATTGGAAGTGCATTTGTAACATCTTGGAGAAGTGCTATTCACATTCTCTCCCAAAAAAAGAGCAAAATAATTGTTTACTAATGATGAAGAACCAATTGTTGAAGTTGATAGCGGCCAACAAATGGTTCACTCATTACAAGTGTACGACTATACGTCTCAACAATTTCATAATGTGGGTATCGAAGCTAATGGTGGTTCGTTCTTCATTGGCCCATACAAAGAATCACTAATTCGTGTTAATGTTTAAGAACTTTTGTAGGTTGTTTTATCTGCTTAATGTTTAAGTATGGATACTTTATGTTTTTCTTTTCCGTATTGTATTTTTAAATTCTGTATTGTAATTTTTAATTCTGTATTGTAATTGTAATTTTAATTTTAGTAATGTTATTTTTAATTTCCTATTCCCCCAAATTTAAGGTCCAACTACTACTTTTCCAATTTTTTTAATGTTATGTACATTTGTATGATTCTATTTTTTATTTTCCAAACGCATTATGGAAAAATTAAACTAACGTTATTCATTAAAATCATTACAACATAGGAAACACCACATGTCCAATAATACAAGGCCATTCTTATTTAGACGATTTGATAACATAAAAACTACAACAAACTACTCAAAACCAAGTTTTCCCATGTCATTATAAACTTTATGCAGTAGTGCAGTTAAATTGAGTGGGTGTTGTTCTGGATGCATATACATTTCCACTGTTTTCTCGAGTAGCTTTATCTTTCTAAGCAAGAGCATACAATTTGAGCACTCTTCATTTCTTGAAGGTCCCAGATAATAGCTTGAAGGTGTTGAATGTCCTAGAGAATAGCTTGGAGGTGTTGAAGGTCCTGGAGAATAACTTGTAGTCGTTTAAGTTCCAGGAGAACTAATCAGCAGACAGAGTCGTTCCTCTTTCCATAAAAAAATCACATCCAAACTCTTTTCCCGAGGCTGTTAAAGAGTAAAGAAATCAATTTCTAACTGCTAACCATATTATTTGTATATTAAACTAATAAAAACTATATGATTGTTAACCTTTGATAATGGACATGCATAGTATAGTTTACCACGGGTCTTAGGTTTATATGATTCTCGCAGAACTACATCTCCGCTCCACAACGACATGCAAAAGCTTCATATGGCCCCATTTTCATAATAATAGTGTTTTTTGTTGGTGGCTGTGATGGTAAGAGTGTGTGTGATGTGTTGGTGGTTGTGAGGATAATATATGCTTTTATGGTAAAAAAAAGTGCTTATATATATTAATTGAATTGTCATAATCATGTCATAAATCGCGTAAAATAGTAAGCGATCAAACAGATGTTATGGACTTATCAACTCAATGTTTCTATAAAGTTATTGAATTATCAGAATCATGTCATAAATCGCGTCAATTATTAAGTGATCAAACATATGTCATGGACTTGTCAACTCAATGTTACTATAAAGTAACTGAATTGTCATAATCATGTCATAACCAACGTAAAATAATAATTGATCAAATACTTGACATGGAACTGTTAACTTATTAAGTAATTGAATTGTCAAAATCATGTCATAACTCACGTAAAATAGTTAACTACGATATTACTCTATTTATACACACACAAGTAGCATACAACATACCTAAAATCTTACTTAAAAATGTCGGACAACATACCCTTTGACATTCAAATGGCTATCATGAATAGACTTCCTGTGAAGTCTTTACTTCAATTTCGTACTGTGTCAAAGCAATGAAAGTTTTTCATAGACAATTCCGACTTCATTCGTAATTACGGTTTTCGTGAGAGAATTACTTGTTGTTTTAATTTAACCTATAAGCAAGATATTGAAGGTTTTATCTTGGTAGATGAAAATTTAGCATTCACTCCTGTAGATTCAAATTTAAATTTTTTCTCTCTTACACCAATTGCTACATCTGAAGGTGTATGGTGTTTTTATTTTGGCAAAAATTCAATGCTTTTTCTATGGAACCCATCAATAAAAAAATCGGTAGGAATATTAGTCCCTAATTACAGACTCCAACCTGATTCACCAAAAATGATATATGGTTTTGGTGTCCGTCCTGACACTCTAGACCTAACCCTTTTGAAGATAAATTGCCCGTTATACCATCAAGGTCCATGGTATGTGTCAGTGTTTACATTGAGCTCTAGAAGTTGGTATAATCTTGAGAATTACTGTTTGCCACGTGAATCAATAAAGATAAAACGGTCAGGTCAAGCCGTTGTGGGTGGTAAAATATTATGGGTTGCACCTGAAAGGTTTGATAGTGATGGTATTTTGTACAAAATTTACATGCTAGTTTTATTTGATTTGATTACTCACCAATTTCAGGTAATAGACATGCCTGAACAGATAGGAGTTGGGGAGTTTTCACCTCCATACTATATTTCCCAGCTAGGAAACTCTCTCATAATTTATGCATGGGCATTAGAAATTGATAATGGTTTTGTTTCATCGTATGTTTGTTATTTTTTTTTAGATAACTAATCACCCTTCCATACCCAGCTGAGCATGAGCTAAAATTACTGGGATTTAGTAAGGATACGGAACTAGTTGTTGAAGCTACGATCATGCATCAATAGCACCACTCACTACAAGTGTTCAAACCAACCTTTCAGACCTTTCAAAATGTTGGTGTCTCAGCAAACCGTGGGTCATTTTTCATTGGTCCACACAAAGAATCTCTAATTCTTCTTACTGAACGAAACAATACAATTATCTAATAACTTGTGTTCTCGTATCGTTTTGTTGTTTGTTATGTTTTTTTATCATCGTATTGTATTTTAATTTTGTTGTTATGTATTGTTTTAATTATTATGTAATGTTTTTAAATTATGAATAAAGGTTTTTAATTTAGTGTACGTTTTTATTAATTTCGTACGTTTAACTTTACGTTAATATTTACGTTTCTAGTTTATTAATAAAAGTAATTAATACAAAAATGGCGACTATAAGGTAATTGAATTGTCAGTATCATGAACTTGTCAACTCAATGTTTCTACTTTTAAATGTAATGTTTTAAATTTTAACGACTACTTTTCTCTTATAAATACCCCTTTACCATCATTTATTTTCTCACGCAACTTCTTATCCAATTCTCTCAAATGAATTCCAATCTCAAGACTGAAAATGATCAATGGGAACTCAGTATTAATATAGATGATTCTGAACTCCAATTAACACCCGTTTTGTGTCCCTCTAGTAACACACGTGTTAAAACATTCCCCTCAACCCAAAATCCAGTTAGGATAATACCCGATCCTGCTGGTGTTGTTCAAGCATCCAAGCTGCTTAAACAAAGGGATATTCTACTTGGTGCGGATGGGGGTATAATGTCTACACAAGAATATATGAAGAAAGTTGTTGAGGATGTGGGTGAGGATGAGAATTTTAAGAGTGGGTCATGGGTTAGCGCCACTGACTATGTGAATGCTAATGGTGGCACTGTGAGTGGGTGTTTAGAGACATCAAGAATTTTCTGAACAATAGGAAACTTGACCAAGTTTTTGCAATAGTCAACTTTTGTTCTGCGAATGTGATTGGCGATCTCACAGTGACTATGAAAGATCTCTCAGGTACAATACCTGGAACAATTTATCACAAAATCATTGGTGAGGTGGTTATGAAAAGGATATTACTATAGGAGCTACTTTGATACTTGCTAATGTTTTAGTTTTTTTCTCCTAAACCAATCAATTGCATTATCTTAACATTACAATGAGAAATATGGTTTAAGTTTTTCGTAAGGGATACGGTCCTGAAAGTGCAGTGGTTAATCCCATTTACCTTAACTTTACTATGTAAATGTTTTTTATTTATTATGTAATGTTTTTGGATTATTAGTAATATTTTTTATTATAATTATGGAAGTGGCAGTGGTTAATTCATTTGTCCGTTTATGTTTTTTTTATCGAGTTGTATTAGAACAATTATCATCACTTGTAATGCTTGTTTACTTCAATGTTTACTTAATGTTGGTATATTAAACTCAACAACGCAATATAACGTGACCCTAGCAATAAGTTGTTAAAGGAAAAATTATATACAATATAATTTCATGCTCGTGGGTATACAAAATTATATAAAAACTCAACTAATCATAACCACAGTTCCTAGTATCCTTACACCGACAATTATAGAACATGTGAAGCATTTGAGTTCTAACGTTGTCCCCAAATTCTTGACTTAAACCATTAACTCTTATAGGCTCACCAGCACATAACTTAGATATCAACCAACAAGTAATCACTCCACAATCTTTGAAGTTTGCTAGTTGAGGGATCGGGCAACCTAAACCATCATTGTATATGACTTGGAAATTGTAAGGTTGACGTCTAGTTCCTTGGAAACAACCACGGCTATGCAAAATGACATTAACCACGTTTGTCCAATTTCTAATATGTTCATTTAAGGTTTACCTTCGAACCTCGCTATGCAAAGAATCAAACACATAAAATCTGGAGTTTAATAAGTTTACTGCACCCGTCACCCAGTGATCTCCTCCCGCATTTATGGGCATATACACCTGCAAAGATAAATACAATAAATTAAGTAACATTTAATAACTTATAAAATACTTTTAATATATAATAGGTATTAAAATTTTTAAATAAAAATAAGTAGCCAATCAACTTCATTCCATGAAGGGTACGGACGCGTGGAACCATCCAACGTTCCAATTAGATGTGGATCCATTTGTATTGTAAACTGGTTCGAACGTGAGTGTAAGGATGCTGTCCCTAATTTTGCCACAATCCACCTAGCACCTGTGGCCTCTCTTTAATAAGTAGCTCAATCCAGGCATTCATTTGCTGATTCAAAACATAGTAACAAAATGAAAAGTTGTATTTGGAAAAAATAAAAATAATCCTTTATTAAACTTCTATTAATAAACTTGCGTCCACGGACAACCAACCCTCTGTGTTGGGGTCAGCCAATTCATGATAGCCACCTATATACAAATTAGGAACGAGTTCTAGCCAAAAGAGCTCTGGAACACTATAACCCATAATATGACAATCCAAATAAGCAGGATAAGGGTCCAACATAAATTGCATGCATGGAGTATAAGGTTCTTTCGTAACCTAAAAAACCAAGTTAAAATACTATCTCAATACACATAATGGTTGAATTTATTTATTAAATTAAATAGAACTCTAACAATTACCTTACTAGGGTCCACATTTTCATACACAATGTAATTATTAGTCTGACAAACACCCGCGTACATCTATAATTAGAACGTCATCCGCTCCTACATTGTCATCAACAAAAGTGTTTCCAAGATTAAAAAGTGATACATTGGCATTCCTCCTCTTATTCATACTTTTAGCACCCCGTTGCTTAGGTAAAACCGTAGTAGGAGGCAAATCCATATATGGACTCCGCCTATACATGCTAGGACGAGCTTCCTTTATTTCTCGATTCAATAAATTCTAAAAAAGAACAAATAATTAACATTTATTATTTTATGATGATTAGTACTATAGAAGCATAATCGAAATTAAATTTAGGATTACCTGGTTGACTAAACTAACATCACGAGGATGCGATGGCATAGGGGTTTGCAAGTTCGAAGTAGCCCGATGCGATGACATAGGGGTTTGCCAGTTAGGAATGCCAGTATGCGATGGCATAGGAGTTTGCCAGTTCGGAGTAGACATATTATGACCATAAGAAAGAGTCGCTTGGGCACCTTCAAAGAAAGAGGTGCTTGCCTGCATCGGAAACATTGAAGGACCACCCTGTGGATACCCCTAAATACAAAATTATAATATTTAGTTAGTTTTCAACAAGAAAAAAATCTATGAATATTAAAATCACAAAAATTATACCTGCGTGTTTTGGAATCCAATAAAGTCACTTAACCCATAATGTTGACCGACAATGATTGGTCCTTTCTTTGCTTGTGGGATCGAGCCAACTTGCATATCCTGCATTTAATTTTTAAATATATCATTTTTAAATTTTATTTAATCTTTATATATAACCTCATAAATATTAAGTTAACAATTTACCTCCATAAACTTATGCATTTTGTTATACATTTGTTCGCGGGCAGCCTCCTTTTGCATCAATTCATTCACCGTCCTTTTTTGTTCCTCAAATTCTCGATAAAAGTCTGCCGGAACTTCATCTTGATTCTGTTGGTTTACATGACGCAGTCTTCGTGCTGCTTCACGAATATGACCATCAAAGTATCCCCTGCTCGAAACCCACCAGTCCGATGCAGCCTTAAACTCATCTGGTGTCAATGTTGGAGTAGGTAGACGTCCCTTTAAAATAAAAAGGTCATTAAGTATGATATAAAATACGTAATCAAATTAATAAACTATATAATTAATAAAAAACTCACATGAAAAAAACCCCTGAGCATGTTTCGAAAAAACCTTTTCTTGGAATGCCAATCAACTACTCTAGGATAAAACTATAACGTCTATAAAAATCATGCATCCCTACTCGGAACGACTCCAATATCCATGTCTAAAAAAAATTAATCATTTCAATCGGTTAACGTTATACGATACCTTAAATGCACAAGTAAATATTATAAACTAACAGATGACATACCTTAAATGCCCAAGTAAATCCAAACAACGAATACGATTTATGCTCATCATCTTCTTCCTACTCAGTGGTATATAAGGGTTGCCAACGTTTAACGTTTGCATCCCTTAATTGAGAGTACAATATCGGTCAAACATACGAGCCTCAAGGATACATGTCCCAATCACCTTTATCATTTGCTAACCTTAAAATCCAATCAGGGACCTTACGTCTATCCTCCAAACCTAATAAGACAAACTGCAAAATGGCTACGCAACAAAAGCTAACAACATCGTGGTCGTTTAATCTATAAAACAACTAGCTCTTAATTTTTTCTTCCAACATTTTGGCTGTTATAGGTTTACCATCTTTAGCTGACTCAAACACGCGTCGCCTAAAAGGAATAGGATCCTCGTTTTTATAGTCAGCACTATAATCTACCCCAAACTAGGGATGGCAACGGGTCGGGTTCGGGGCGGGTTTTAGTATACCCGTACCCGCACCCGTTTATAATATCCACATCCGTAATATCCGTACCCCCGCCCCATAACCCCCGTTGGGGACCCTGGGGGGGTGCGACCACGGTTAATAATATCCCATCGGTTTTTTCGGGTTTTCCCCCCCCGCTGTATCGGGTAATTCCATTGAATATTTTATTAGTAGAAAAATAACGGTATCAAGATTAAGTCACACTAAAATTCATCGAAAATAAAGCAACACACCCTTTAATATTCCACATTATTTTTAAAAAGATAAAGAAAAACAAATACCGTTTAACCGATTAAAGCGCTTTCGAATAATATATGTACATTCACATATGTAAATAATAGAATAGTTTCTAATAAAAAATACAATGGGTAATAAAATAATATGAAATAATATATATACTATTAATTAATTATAATAACAATAAAATCGGGTACGAATTCCTGGTAAATGGATACGGTAACTGGAAATCCGGACGGTTTTAATCAAAACCCGTCACCCGAACCCGTACCCGATATATTATTTTTTATCAAATACCCGTCACCCCCCCGTACCCGACTAAATTTTTTTATCAATACCCGTACCCGCATCCGAACCCGCCAACCCGCCCCCGAACCCGACCCAACCGGTTCGGGTTTCGGTTTTCCCCATCGGTTTCGGGTGCTTTTGCCATCCCTACCCCAAACCTTAACCTAGTAACGAGGCAAAATTCCTCCCTCCCAAATTGTATTTGAATATCATCAACTATATAGTAAGACAAAGGAACAATATCCGTTTCTCCACCTAAACACTCCACTTGGTGACCTAACATAAAATGTATTAAAACACAATTCTCCGGCCAATCATCTAGATCTAAAAACCAACCAAAACAAGTGTTCCTAAATAATGCTTCCCGAAGAGTGTTACTAATTTTTTCTCTAATTGTTTGAATCAACTTTAACCTACTTCTACATGTCACAAGAACAACAGTTCCTAAATTAACAAAAAAACTTAAAACTATATATTACTACACATATAAACATCAAATAAAAAATAACTCATAAGTTAACATAAAAAAATTATACCTTGTAATTATCCAAATTCATCTTAAACAAAACAAGTAAAACCCGCAGTCACCAACAAGAACAACCACACAACCACCGCAGCAACACCGCCTCAAAACAGCCGCAAGACACAACTTCACCACAACAGTCCCCAAATGCACAAAACCACTTCAACACCTCAACACCAAATGAACTTAGCAACTCTTTTTTACTGGATTATCAATAAACAACAACTTTTGGAACCTCTAAAATATACTAACCAACTATTTTAATTCACTACGTACTAGTATTTTTCTCTATGTGTATGCATATGTTTAAGATGTTAAAGACTATTATATACATCAAAACCTGCATGCGAATTCAATATCTACAAAATGTGTCATATTGTTCATAACTGCAAATTCAATACATACAAAATGTGTCATATCCTTCATAACTAGGTCTTGTCAAATCAGGTGTCTTTCCCGAGACTAACATCGCTGTAGTTTTAACGTGATGAACCCTCTTTTCACGTGATAATATGCTAGGGCTCAGACAGTGGAACAGTTCGGTGTCAGACTTCATCGCCACAAACCTTGCACGATGAATGACGTGGCAGGTAAGGGTTTCTCTTTTTTTTCGTGAATTGCTACTTTCAATCTCGGCCTAACACGTGTTAATCGACTTCATCGGTACACATCTTGCGCGATGAATTAGGTCAATATGGAAATGTCAGAAACCCTAGGTCTCTGCGGGACAAGTGAAATGCTGCTGGTTATTGCAGTAAAAAACACTTACATTGTGTTCTCGAGTTTAATTATTAAAGAAAAGTAAAGTAATGGAAATTAAACACTTTCCTCTCAATTTTGGGAGGAAACACTTTACTTTAAGAATCAACAAAATTACACTAACTTTACTTCCATTTCTTTTTATTTTCCTCTTTAAGTAATACTCGAGAACACAAACTTTTCAATATATTGAGAAGCCGAATGTTGACTAGTTGACTTGACAAACTAACATTGTTGGTTCACCTAATACTCATCACCCACCCAGCAACATCTTCAATTATAACCCCGTCCGTCACTTCCAGAATCCACAAACAAACATATCATTTCCATTTCCAATGGCTGTGGTGAAAGACGGCGAACAAGATTTGAAGCCTAACAAGAAGAAAACTACACCTGAAGAAGATGAACTCGATAAGAGGTACTCCTATTACTATTACTATTACTATTACTATTACCACTCTAGCTACTTTAATTACATCATCTCATTTTTACCCAGTTTTAATATTGATTTAGGAGAAAGAAGATGGTTCCAGGTGGATTAATGAAAGCTGTAATTAGACCTGGTGCTGGTGATCTTATGCCTTCTGATGGTGATCAGGTCTTTATTTATTTATTCATTCATTTCGTTTTTATATTTCTACTTATTTTACTATCTCTATTTTCTACGAGTAATTAGATACTACACCTTTAAGCTAGACTCGGTTTGGGGGTGTTTGTTTAAGCTAATTCTTTTCGGCTTATGTTTTATAAGCCCAATTTTTCCGGATTGTTTTGTGCTTATATAAGCTTAACAAGCTATAGGCTCATAAGTTTCAAAATAAGCAGGTAAGTTGGGCTTATAGAACATTCGCCAAAATCAGATAAGCTCATAAGCCAAAAAAAAACATGCTTAAAATAAGCACCCCCTTAGGCTTAACTCTTGATGTAATTGTAGCACTAGTGACACGTCTTAAGTTAGAATCCGTTTTAGAGTTTAGATTTGGAGTGAATTGATTAAATGTTTGGAATTGTGTTTTGGAGGATAATAATATGATTATTGTTAGAAATTGGGGTAAGGCTATGATGATAATCTACTTGAATCGTGTTCGTTCACTTTCCAAATAAAGTATTCCGACCCTTAAAAATGACGGGTTGCACGAAATCTCTATTGGGATAATTCAAGAGAATCACTTAGTTTATGGCACAAGAGAAGCACTTAGTTTCTAGGCGCAAGAGAACTAAGCAAAAATAAAGAGAACTATAGTTTTTGTAAGTTGCATACGAGACCAACTAATCTGTTATTAACAGACGGAAGTTGACTGTTATTGTCGGTTAAAAGCTGCCCCTTGAACCCCACTTCTTGAGTGGTTGAAATCATATTACCTCAACCGAGCTTAATATGAAATCCCATTGGTCTCTAGTAAATCAAATCAGCTAAAATAGTTGATGACTCTAAAATCACCAACAATTATTGCGCCTGCAATGCGCAAGTAATCAAACAGTGTTTGCGAACCTTTTGGGCGAAAATTTTTTGGCCGACTAATCCATGGGGTTTGAGCCCACCGCCACACAAACACAAACCAGGTAAAGTGCTCCTCTTTTCTGGGAAGGTTGGCGTGACCACGTCCGGGTTGTTTGCACGCAGCTATTGAACTCGAGAACTCTCACATTTTGGTGATGATAGTCACAAACCTTTTACCACCTGCCACCCCTAGTGGTTAAATCAGTTTTATAATTTAGGCCTGGAGTGGATTAATTAAATATTTCGGATTGCGTTTAGGAGTAGATTATAACCTGATATCTCCGTTTTCTCGGAGAGAGAATGCAGTTTGAAAAAGTTTTGCAAAAGCACGATCTGTGTTGAAGATGCAAATCGCAACACCCCTATATTGTATCACCAGGAACAAACACCTTTAGTTTGATGATGATGATAACCTAGCTGTTTTTAGTGATATGATAAAATTGATATGGAATTGCTTAGGATTTTAAGTTTGTTATATTTGTTAACAAGTTAGTGTATCAGTTCAGCTGTTTGTTGTATTGTTTAGAGTATTAGGTAGTGGTAATAGAAATAAGTTTTTATGATACTACGTATAACTTTTGTATTAATTTAAGTATGTAAGGTAATAAATGAAAGCTCAAGGATGCATTTTATTATGTTATGATTGATGAGTTTGTTGTGCAGGTGATTTATCATTTGACCATCCGTACTCTAGATGGGGTGGTTGTTCAGTCTACTCGCTCAGATTTTGGTGGTGCGTTCAGTTTTATGTTATTTTGAGATAACTGTAATTATATAAATACGAAAGTTAAAGGCCGCTCTAGAGAACATTTTCTTTTCATATTCTTAATCTTATTAGGAGTCCTAGCTCATTGGACAGTTTAGATGTTTATGATATAAGCCGTCTTCAAGGCAAGTTCTGATTTTCCTTGGATGTTTCTTCAGCCCAAAACCACCCAGTTATTTTTCCCTATCCAACTTAGTCCTTCTGTTACGTTCTTTTTTTCTTTGGCCAGTCAAAAAGTTGGAATCTTGTTCCTGCTACCTTTATGTTTAATCTCTTATGCAGTTGCAAGTTCAGTTAACCAAAAGCATCTAAGCAAAAAAGGATTAATTTCTGGCGACTTCTGTCGCTGTTTAGATTGTTTTATATGAAAAACTTTACTTCAACAATATTGTTTTACTTGGAGTAGCTATCCTCGTGTGGGTGTGTGATGCCATCGTTTTTTCCCTGTTACAGGCAAAGGGACCCCAATAAGGCAGGTTATGGGTAAGAGCAAGATGATATTAGGGCTGATAGAAGGAATTCCAACAATGTTGAAGGGCGAAGTTGCAGTGGTAAGTTTTTCTGGAGTCTGTATATATGAACTAATACTGATGTTACCGTTTGTAAGATATGCTTACTATACCGACTGTGCCGGAACCTGATCTGATTTGCTACTCACCTTTTAGTGGTCATAGCTTATTGAGTACTTGAATCTATAGCTGTCATGCTAAGTTGCTGTTGATCCTTAACACATGTTGTGGTGCACTCTGTTTCAGTTAAAAATGAAGCCTGAATTGCACTACGGTGAGGATGAGTGTCCAGTTTCTGCCCCAGATAGCTTTCCAAAGGATGCTGAACTTAATTTTGAGATTGAGTTGATAGAGTTTACTAAAATCAAGGCAAGAGATACAAATTGTTGATTATACAATAAACTGGCTTACTTTAATACTTTATGCCGGGTATACCTGATATCATCACTCTTTTGATAAAAGTTTTTTTTTATCTATATTCTTCAGGTCATAACTGAAGATTTCGGAGTCATGAAGAAGGTATGTATTACCATGGAAAAAAATCTCTGCATCTTTTGATTAATGGGCCCTTATGCTTTGGAGCATAAACTATCTAGCTCTTACTTGTTAAAGGAGAATATGAATGCTTTATTGTTAGTGAATTTGTGGCCTGTTAATTTGAGAATAGAATAGTTGTACTTGCTCAACTGCTTTTTCTTAACAAAAATGAGACTGAGGTACATTTGTTACTTTATTCTGCTGTGATGGCTGTGGGAAAATCATTTTTGATTTAGTGAAAAACAGGTTTTAGTTATAAAGTATGATACATGAAATTGTTAAAAGTTAAAACGAGTACACGAAGTGGTAGAGGCTTATCTCACGCACATGTCAGCAGAATTTGAAAGGAAAATCAGGTGGAAATGTTATATGTTGCTATAGAAAAATCCCTTGTGTACAAATGGTTAGATGTAATACTCGATCTCTTGTTTCACAACACAAATGGTCTATCTGAGTTTAGGATTTCATCAATATTGTATTTCATTGTTGGAGTGTTAGCTTATAATTCTCGGTTCACTGAACAGGTTATAAAGGAGGCACAGAGTTGGGAAAACCCTAGAGATCTGTATGAAGTAAAAGCCAGGTTTGAGTGATTTTCTCTATCGCTTGAAGGAAATCTACTTATTTAAGAAATAGCTGCAATATTTTTACACTTGTGGGTTGTGACTGATTCTAGGGTTTCTGCCAAGTCGGGGGATGGACAATCACTTAAATTACATACGACTGGCGAACCAATTGTGTTTACCTTTGGAAAATCCGAGGTACATTCAAAATTTATATAAGGTCTCCATCTTTTAATCTGCTCCGCCTGTCCAATAAGTCCCCTATTACCTCTTTCCGTTTCTGGTTTCTAAAGATTATTTAACCTCTCACGCAAAAACTAAAATAAAACTAAGGTTCATGTATGCTTATTAAAGTGTTAATTTTATATCAATATCAGGTACCTAAAGGTCTTGAAATGGGTATAGGAACAATGTCGCGTGGAGAAAAAGCTGTGATATATGTTACCAGTCAGTACTTAAGCCAAAGCCCTCTGATACCTTCTGCAGGAGGTGTTGAAGAAGTTCACTTTGAAGTGGAACTTATTCATTTCATACAGGTGCACAAAAGTGTTTTCATCTTTGCCTTTGACTGCGATTTCTGGTGCAAAAGTTTGAAATAAAAATATTTGCTTTGCTATTGTACAGGTAAGGGATGTGCTAGGAGATGGTCGTCTAATTAAACGTCGTGTAAAAGATGGAAAAGGTTTTGTTTCAGTCCTTAAATTAAACCTTTTGAAACATATTTCACATTTCTTATCACTAAAGTTTCTAGGCGATATTGGGTTAACCATTTAAATTCTGACCCAAAAAATTGGACAATTTACACTCTTCAAGTATTCCATAATCTACCATTCGTTATTCATTCATTGGTTGATTTTCCATTGTATGCGGTTCTATTCTCTTCTTTCATCCTTTTCCTATTAGAGTAATATACTATTTTTGCTCATTGTTTTTTGAACATATCAGGTGAATTTCCTATGGATTGCCCACTTCAAGACAGCCGACTACGTGTGCATTACAAGGGAATGCTTATTAATGAAGAAAAGACAGTTTTCTATGATACAAGAGTTGATAATAATGGTCAGCCTTTGGAGTTTTCCTCAGGGGAAGGGGCTGTAAGTTAATCTCAACTTTGAATAAACATTTCATTTAGATGAATTGATACATCAGCAGTTACTCATTGCCCTCGAAAGTTAGAAGACGATTTATGACACTCAAGCTTTTGTTTATTCTTGGAAGATGATAAGCTCAACATTTTTTTGTGTGTGTGGTAGGTACCTGAAGGTTTTGAAATGTGTGTACGGCTGATGTTACCCGAAGAGATATCAATTGTTACCTGCCCACCTGATTATGCATATGACAAGTTTACAAGGTCTATTTTCAGTTGACCATGTATATGTGATATGCACAGCTTTAGATGTAAAAATGATGTTTCTATTACTCATGAGCTAACTTGATGTTTGTTTTTCTTCTTTATCACGCGACTAGGCCTTCTAATGTTCCTGAAGGTGCTTATGTTCAATGGTGGATTGAGCTCCTTGGTTTTGAAATGGAAAAGGTTAATTTATATATCATATGCATTTATTAGAAGTGAGGATATGCTAACTTTTGCTTATTTTATCTATTTTATGGTGTCTGCTACAGGATTGGACTGGAATGGATTTTAGAGCTATAATGGACGATGTTGAGAAGACCAAAGGCACGGTATATATTTTATGATTTTTGGATCGGGTATTGTTTACCATTTTAGCATTTTAAATTATTTTGCGGAAGAACAGTTGACTCAGTGAGTCAGGAAGGAATATGATATATTTTCTTGATGGGTGGTGAATATAAGAGTTCCATAAACTTAGTAGAGACTTTACTACAAGTTCACATACCATTTTTGTCCTTTTCCAGTTTCTTAGGGGGTGTTTGTTTCGGCTTATATGTGGGCTTATGAGCTTATTTGGTTTCGGCTTATATAACATAAGTCACAATTTTCCGGCTTATTTTGAGACTTGTGGGCTTATATAGGTTTATTACGATATGATTAACTTATATAAGCGCATAAGTCTCGATATAAGCCAAAAAATTGAGGCTTATGTTATATACGGCGAAATCAAATAAGCTCATAAGTTCACATATAAGCCGAAACAAACACCCCCTAATCTATTACTAGTAACAAAAACATGCCAGCTGTGTATGTATCAGGTTGATTTTATATAAAAATTAGCTAGCAACATATGATATGCTAACGGAGTATTAGGGTAAGTTAATTTACATGTAATAATTTACATCTAATTGTTTTCTACACAGGGTAATAGGCTATTCAAAGAAGGAAAGTATGCACTTGCCAAAGCAAAGTACGATAAGGTACACTCTGGACCGTTGTTACATTTTCAGTTATGTCTTATCATTTGTTTTTCAGTTTATGAGTGCTGTTCTTCTGTATTATTGTTTAGTTCTTGGTTGCAATCTAAAATGTGTGCTTTTTATTTGCAGATTTTACGTGAATTTAATCATGTTAATCCTCAAGATGACGAGGAGGGAAAAGAGTTTGCAAGTACAAGAGTATGGCTCCTCATTATATCTTTTGTGATTATGTGACTAGTTTCTCTATCTGATGTATAGGAGTATGGCTCCTTATTAAATCTTTTGTGATTATGTGACTAGTTTCTCTATCTGATGTATAGTTACAGAGATACCTTATGTGACTAGTAGCTCTACTTGGCACGCATTTAATGTTCTGTTAAATTTCACTTTCTTGGTGCAATAGAGTCTGTTGAATCTGAACGTGGCTGCCTGCTACCTGAAGATGGGCGATTGCCGGAAGTCAATTGAGACTTGTAATAAAGTAAGTATTTAATTTTATCATTTTTATTTTTTAAATAGTACTAGAATGTTACCCGCGCAAAACAGCGGGTTTGAAGACATACAAAATTAAAAAAAAAAAACTAAAAATTCTAAGATCTATAATGGGTCAAAAGGTCAAACGGGCTTAACGGATCGGGTTAAGTTATGTCTTGTTGATCCTGTATAACACGATTATGTTATCGAAAATATATTTTTATTGATATTTTTGTCAATAATTGATAATACTATTTAATTCACATAATAATATAATAAACTACAATATTATATTTGGTACAACAAAAATGCAAAACATAGTCATTTATAAAAGCAAAAACTTGATTAGAAGAGGTGAGTTAACGTATCATTCAGAGTAACCACACACAAAAAAAAGGCTCAAACCCATCTTAGATTTGCTACATCCAAAGTATAAGTGACTCTCTTCTAAAATTGCTATATCCAAACTAACAAAATTGCTACATCCATCCAATACAATAGCAACTTTGCTTTTGGAATAATTTTCTACTGTATCTATGAATAATAGAAGACTTTGACCAAACTTCATGTGATATCTTCTTCATCACTTATACACTCTTCTCTGTTATTTCTTCATCATAATTTTCTACACCACATCGATAGATCTAACGAAAGAAAACCATTAGATCTAACAAAACCCCATCGACAAAGACCATCAAAAACTCACACACCGTCGTTACCCCAAACACCAATCCAAAAACCATTAGATCTAACGAAACCCCGTCGAAAACACAATCACAACCTCGCACACCGATGTTACCCCAAACACCAATCCGAAAACCAACACAGATCCGTAACTTTTAAATCTAAAAAAACGAAAATTATAAACAAACACCCCAAGATAAAAGAAATAGAGGATAAACTAAAAGAGTAAAAAAAACTGAAATGCCTTATGTTTGGTGAAAGTAGTGAGATGGCGGTAGCCATAGAGAGAGAGAGAGAGAGAAAAACGGATAGGTGAATGTTTTTTTTTTCATGTGTGTGGTTCTAATATGTTGGAGGTTCGGAAGTCTGAATCTGAATTTAGGTTCGGAGTTTGGTTCGGAATTAGGCTTTGGATATACATCCTTTATAAAGGAGTAAGATTAGATATTTAGATTTCTATGATGGGGTAAATTACAAGCAACATTAATGATAGGAACCATTATATTACGGAGTATTTATTTTTCTTCTTTACAACAGGCTTTGTAAAATAGCTATTTTACTACTCCACATCAGTGTATTGGTCACTGATGTTAATTGACACTGGACAGTAAGTAAGTGGGTGTTTGGCATTGCTTATTTTTTCTGCTTCTCTGCTTTTTTTTTAGCAGAAAAGCAGTTTTGGTATCCAAACACTTTCTACTTTTCTGCTTATTCTTAAGCAAAAAAGCAGTTTTTCATAAGTAGGTCAGGAGCTGCTTATTTGATATTAAATTAAAATTAGTTTTTATTATCACATCCAATGTAAAATCTTAAAAAAAAAAATAGAAATGAGTATTTTTATCAAATTATTCATATTTTTTAGAGTATCATTACGTCTTCTACAAAATAAGCAAATCCAAACACTGTTTCTAAAAGTACACAATTTAAGCAGATTTAAAGCACTTTTTCTAAGCATAACCAGAAGCAGAAAAAATAAGCAATCCCAAACACCCTCTAAATGAAACTTACAGTTGTTCCTTTTTTTGCAGGTATTAGATGCAAACCCTGTTCATGTCAAAGCACTTTATCGACGGGGAATGGCTTACATGGAGGCTGGCGATTATGAAGAAGCTAGAGCAGATTTCAACAAGGTAACTACTTAAATATTATTTATTTGGTGTAAAGATATTAATCAATATATGGTCGAAACTTCATTTGATCATTTTACTTTACCCTTTAAAAATAGATGATGACCATAGACAAGTCATCCGAAGCCAATGCAAAAGCAGCTCTTCTTAAGTTGAAACAGACCGAGCAGGTTAGTTAAATAAACAACCCTCCACCCTTCCCAGGGGAAAAAACCTTTTCTAAACAATATTATTGATGCAATGATAACAGGAAGTAGAGAAGAAAGCTCGAAGCAATTTAAGGACTAATTGACAAGAAGCTGGAGAAATATCAGAAGTAGGACTAATGAATAAATAAAGCGAGACTACGGTCCCGAGAAATAACTGAGCACAGGGAAACCCTTAGTTTCTAGTCAGGAAGAAAAGGATATTGATGAAGATGCACCACCAGGTCCACCTCCTGCTCGTATGGGTTCTTTTTCGCGGTTGTTGACTGGTGGTATGAATCTATTCAAGTCTCTAGGGGTAAACAGATGTTCCATACTGTGAATGAAACATCTATAAAAACCCAAAATGGGTGTAGATTGATAGCAACTTATACTTTACAGGACATGACCGGTTTATCACTAAAGGAGGCATTAGTAATATTTCATTTGTATGGAGTTAGAATGGCTAAAAACGCGGTTGCTGACATTTTATATAATTTCTTTTGTAAAACATTTGTTGCTATTTAAGCATAATAAGTTGTATGTTATGCGGTAAGATTTGTAAACTCCTCCGCTTCTGAGAGGGAGGTTTGGACCAACATTTCCAAACTGATTGGTTGAAATCTTTTACTGAAACCAAATAGGTTCATCAAATAACAAGCCTTGTATAGTTTGATTTCATCTTCTGACAATATAAACATACACCCAAATTCATGAATGATGACCACACGAGTTCAAACATTACATTAATTAGACAGGATCCGTACGAGATTTAGAAATCACCCTATACTTAACCACAAAAAACCCGATAATATGTCCAATCACCACGAAAACAAAAACACCAACGTTGTACGACATAACACACAACATAAGAAGATAAACAAGAGCCATCCGGAGTCCATAGAACGAAGCATGAATCAATCCACCAACAATCGGACTACTTCCCGGCTTAACAACCGGAAAAATTGAGAGGAACTCGACTATAACAGCAAGAAAAAATACAAAGGCTAAAGCCGAAATGTACATCTTTAATTCCCCATGATTATTATGGGCCACCATTAAATAGCATCACCACCTCTTTGCTCCAGAAGAATGTCATGTGCATGACCATGGTGTCATTTTTCATAGACATGGACTTTGGCATGTCATCTTTGCCATGCGACATCTCCGTTACGAGGAGACGATGAAGAAAAAGTTGGTTAGAAGTTTTCTAGATGTTGTTTTTAGAATTCGGGTTGTGTTTAAATAGGAGAGGACCCAATGAGGTAGAATTCGTATTCATAACTTTCCCCTCGCATTATGGAGAGAAAAGAAAAAGAAAAAAAAAGAGTAGAAAATGAAAGCAACTTTATTTGCTCCAACATAATGGAAACTTTGTGTATCTACAAGCAAATGGAATCCTTGGGTGAATGACATTAATCTTCGGATATTATTTGATGATCATCATTCGTATTCTATTGGTCATAGCTAGAAATTATTAGGTATACTTCTAAGAAACATGGTCAAATAAAGATCGTTTCGAAGAAGTATGAAAATATTGGCTTACTAAATTTGTAATTTTGATTCACAGCTTTCACACAAAAGGTTTTTATTTTTATTTTATGTGATTATGATCCAGAAGATACGAGTATCTTTGACAACATCAATTGATGCTAAAATTGTAGATGAGAGATAAATTGAACTTTATCTTTAGTAAACTTACATGAAAATATCATTATATTTTAGATGGTTTGAGACTTGCTAGGTATAGAAAAGATTAATCAGGTGAGATCGTATAACATCGGAGAAAAAAAGCTCTTTCTCCAAGGGTAAGCTGAATAAGACTGTTTTAGCTTCTTTTTTTTCATATGATAATTACAAACTTTACTGAATCAATCTTTATCTTAAATCATAATCCTACTTTTGATCAGTTAAAAATTATACTTTTTTTGAGAGTTGTGGCTTGTGATGTTATTGCAAAAGTTGGGTAATATGAGTTTTGCTCTTTTTGAGTTCGCTTCCATTTTACACGTCAAATTTACACTTACGGGAACTAAAGGTTGTTACAAAACAAAAGTGATGACGTAAATATACCTCTTTTATCTTACAAAACCTAACAAAAGCAGCCATTTATTAAAAGTTTTCGTGTATTTACATAAACTCAATATCTGTTGTTTTTATTATAAGAGAAGTAAGGTTTTGTTTTGTGAAATTGTATATAGTTATGTCGGTATTAACAAAGGGAAATGCTACATTCACAAAAAATTTATTCACACGATGACATGGTAAGTGAATTGAACTAATCATGTTTATAATGTTCTCTTTCACACTTTTCATCAATCATATTCATATGACAAATGTGTGTGTGTGAAATTTATTTTGTAAACCGTGGATCTATCATTTCTTATTAACAAAATTATAATGATAATAGACTTTACGTCTTCTATTTCTATATCTGAATTCTAAACCTTTTCTATAGTCCATTTTATAAAGTAGCAATGTTTTGAAACCCGGTTCGATTCGGCCGGTTCAACCGGTTGAACTGGTGCCGGTTGAAAAAACGGGTCAAATTTAAACGGGTTTTATATTTTCGAAACCCGGTTAGACCCGCCGGGTTTGAGGTGACCCGGGTCAACCCGGTTCTCGAGACCCGGCCGGGTTTTGGATTTTCATTTTTTTTGCAAATAATGTAAGTTAATTGTATATATTTGCGACGTAATTTTATTCCGTTTCTGTCTTATTTGTTGAAAATGGTTTTAGGCTTCGTCGTATGTATGAGAATTTTCATAATTTATACATATATTTTTTGTTGTATTATTGCAAATATTATTATTCACGGGTTGTATCTAATTGTTAATTGCGTACGTTTGTGTAAGTTGGGGAGATGTAACTATGCTGGTGCACGTAATTGAAACGTGACGCGAAATGTTTAGACAATCCTAATTAGATCCATTACTTTAGCATATTTGATTATTTTTGATGAACGCATACTTCTGTCATATCTTTACAGTGAACAGCATTTCAGCAGGTTAAAAATTAAGTATAATTTTAAGGTTTGTTTTGGCATTATGTTTGAAACAAAAACAAATATGTACCAATTATCAAGTGAATGATTTGATTATTCACATTTTAACCACCCACAACTGAATTTCAGTGATATACTGATATAGTTCTTTTTTATATGAACTCGTGTTGATTGAGATATTTTTTTTATAAAAGTAAGATCATCTCATTAGTGATACATCCTTGATACTTTACTACTTATCATTAAAACCTCCATTAAAAATAGAACTACAACAAATAAACAGCTTGCATAAACGATTTGTTAACACTGCCATGAAAACCCCCAAAAGAAGACTTTGGCCACAATTATACTTGAATTAATCAACCGCATAAGTTTTATCATCAGAGCAAGGGCATCCAAAGGGTCCATATTTGCGCTTGTTGGAGCCAATTTGAAATTGGAGACCAATCCTTATAGTTTTACTCACCACTTAATAAAACTAAGAAATACTAGAACTCTGATGGGTAGTTTATACTCATCACCTGCATTTTAAAACTTCCAATAATTAAAAACCTTTTTGAGTTCGTATACTTGTAAAATGATTTAATATGGTCATTTTGTTATTAAATTTTTTTCTCGCAGCGAAGGGGGAATCATGCAAAATTTTACAAACTGTGGAAAAGTTAGCCATGTATACACTTACAATATCAAAATTCACACCACTGTGGTTTTCATAAATTTCAGAACGACACACATTCTGTTTTTCAACATATGCGAACTAGATTGATTTATAACATCTTCATGTGAAATTAGGATTTGCACTACAAATTCAGCTATTTATCACAAAAACCATTAGTTAGTCAAGTTACTCTACCCTCCCTCGTCCCCTACCCCGCATGCAAATCTAAAAAAACCTTGTACACCTTGTAGATAATTAAAGAGATTTGTCTTTGTGTCTTCTTCTTCTTTAGGTAAGAGAAAAGAAAACGCGTAAGAACATTTTAAAACTCGACGGCATTTTCCTATCTGTAGGCAAAAAATAAGAATATCAGTCATAAGAAATATTTATCAACAAAATAATATAAAGAAGGCATACCTGTAACCAAGCGTTTATAATAAAGTTAAAGCTTGCCCCAATGTGCACCCCTTAAAATACGAACCAAGAGTGTGGGTGAAGTTTCAAGGGATGTTTGTTTTCGTCTATTCTAAGCTCGATCACGAAAGTCGTCTTGTGACCCCAATTCTCCATTTAACACTCAATAGGCCTAGTTGAAAAACGCCGCGGCTTACTTGCTTCTACTAGGGATGGCTAATAAAAAACCGTTCAGATACGGGGCACCCGTAAACCGAACCCGTTTTGACCAGGGAATCTCTGAGTTGACCGAGGATGGGGAATCCCCGATATTAAAAACGGTGATGGGGCCGGTGATTGGTATTACCGCTTGATACACGTTCCCGGTATCCGAAACCATACCAGGAAAAGTATTTTGAAGCCAAGGTTTCGCCGCCATGGATGAGTTTCTTTACTCCAGGATCGTTTTCGACTTTGCACAGATCGTATTTGTAGGATCGGTTCGGGATTAGTAAGCAAGATACTATGAAAACATTATATTTTTTGTTTCTAAGGTTATTTTTTATATTTCTATATGTTTTTTTATTATATTTTTTATTTTATTTTTTGGGATGAGCATTTACATATATCCCCAAAACACTTCAATATTTATATTTTTTATCTAAACATTCTTTAATAGCATTTTACATCATGCATTGATAACTTGTGTTTTAGAGAAATATTTAATTTTTCAAATTTTATTAGGTATATATGAAATTCCCACTTATATGATAAACGAATCTAAATGGATGATAAAATAAGAAAGGTGTTATATAGTTTAAGTACCATGGGTAGTAGATACCACTCCTAGATTTATTGTAATACATACTTGCACGAACTGCATTCATGTTTCAATCGATAAATGAATGATATGGATAAAAAAGATACTACATACGTGCACCTACTTCATGTTTCAATCGTTAAACGATTATGGATATAAAAAAATATGAAATCGTCTTGATGAAAATTTATAAACCTTAGCCTAAATTAACAAAAGTCCAAAATAAGATCATTCTACGATCCTACACGATCCGATCCGATCCTACGATCCCCCCACCCCCCCCCATCTACGATCTACAGATCCTGATACGAATCATACTGAATTTGCGATATTGTTACGTCCTGATCATTTTTGTGTAGTGGTGATAGTAGGTTGTACGATCCTACGATCAGGATCCACAATGTTGACAACCCTGGTATTAAGGTTTAAATATGAGTTAGATTAGAGGCCCAAATTCCATATAAATTTTATTTCGTCTATTCCGCACAACCAAACTTTTCATCTTCCTTGGAAATTAGGGAGTCATCCATTCAGCCGATCATATATAGCTAAAAATAAAAAACCCTAGCCTCTTAAACCACAACTGCTAATCATAATCTTCATACATGCATCAAGAAGACAATTGTTAATGCTATATCACTTCATATGATTTTTCAACAAGATTACAAGACAACAGCCACTCACAAAGTAAACAACTTATAATCAATCTTTTTTTAAGTTATCATCATTATTCAAAATAATATGTGTTGCATATTGTTAAGAGATATATACTATTTTATTAACTAATAGAATTAGTGTTGTGAACTTTTGATGTTTTATGTACTATAATACCAGGCATGCATCCCGAACTTGGTCTTGTGGATAATCTATGAACTTATTAGTTTCATTGAGATCATGTTGCTTTAGATCTGGTTTATGATTATGTTTTGTGTCATTGTTATGGTGTTTAATTTGTGTCATTCTTATGGTTTTTAATTTGTGTCTTTCTTCATGTGTTTCTTATGATCGGTAACACAATAAGATGATTTTTTGTTTATTATAGGAATGGATTTTGAAGAGAATATGATCCGCGTAGCCTCAACACAAAACAACCCTTCAAACATACAGGAAGATAATCAGGTACGTAATAATGTTGAAGAAGTACTTGAACCTCCGGCTAAAAAAAATAAGAGACTAAGAAGTCTGGTTTGGAACCATTTTGAGAAGATAACAATTGATGGAAAACAAAAGGCAGAATGTCATGCTTGCAAAAGTTTACTTAGTGGTGAATCAAATCATGGTACCACCCATTTGCATGATCATTTGAAATCATGCAAAAAAAAGGAAACAACCGGATATTTGAGAAAGACTTTTGGTAGGCAACTCGAAATCAAATTTAAATACTTATGCATACAATGAGAAGGATGGAAGGATGTCACTTGCTAAAATAGTTATTTTGCATGAGTACCCTCTTTCAATTGTCGATCATGTTGGCTTTAGGAATTTTACAAAAGCCATTTAACCTCTTTTCAATTGTCCTTGTCGCAACACACTAAAAAACGACATACTTAAGTTGTATAACCAATAAAAAGATCAAGTTATTAAAGGTATTGAGACTAATAAGAGTCGGGTAGCCAATACTGCTGATATGTGGACTTCGAGTAACCAAAAGAAAGGTTTTATAGCTATTACTGGTCATTACATTGACAATGATTGGATTTTAAGAAGTAAAATCTTAAGGTAACACTTGTATTATATTATATTGTCTCACACTTTATTTATTTTGTTACATGTCATTTCATGATGTTTTTTACCAGGTTCCTATATGTACCTTGCCCTCATACAAGTGAAGTTCTTACAAATGTGTTGATGGAGGCTCTTATGGAATGGAATGTTGACACAAAACTATCCACCATCACTCTCGATAATTGCTCCACCAATGATAAGTTAATCGATATAGTGAAAGATAAGTTATAGTCTTTTCATTTAATAAAGGATGGAGCTCACATTCATATGCATTGTTGTGCACATATTCTAAATTTGATTGTGAAAGTTGGGTTAAATGTCATTAAGGCTCCAATAGAAAATGTACGTGAAAGCATATCTTACTGGACAGCAACCCCTAAAAGAGTTGAGAAGTTTGAGGAGACGTGTAGGCAACTAAAAATAACATACTCTAAGACATTAGGTTTAGATTGCCAAACTAGATGGAATGCCACTTACTTGATGCTTAAAACCGCACTGATGTATAAAGATGTTTTTACACGTTTGAAGCAACGGGACTCCCACTATAAAACTTTGCTCGTGGTGCACATAGATATGAGGAAAAATGGCGGGGTCATTTGCAAGAAGTTGGAGGTATTTCATAATGTTACTGCGATATTTTCTAGAACTAGGTACCTAACAACTAATTTGTACTTTCCAAAAGTCTGTGACATTAGGTTGAAGTTAAATGAGTGGCTTGTTTCCCCTACTCAGCTTGTTAGCAATATGGCATCTAAAATGATTGAAAATTTTGATGAGTATTGGGGTGAAATTCCTGAGTTGACTCGATTGTTGCATCCGTGTTTTCGCCCATCCCAAGAAAGCAAGATGGAAATGATCGAGTTTTATTTTCCCCAAATATATCCTGATGATAGTGTTAGTCGAATTAAAAAAGTCCGCAAGATATGTGAAGCGTTGATCCTTGAGTATCAAGAAAAGACTTTAGATAGGGAATATGAGTTTGGAAATAACACACGGGGACCAAGTTTCAGCAAAATCTCGATGGAGGTGATGAATAATATGTCGGCGTAGGGAAAAACATTATTATGTGTAAATGTAGTGTTCCGCTAATCGGCATAGTAATGGGAATTCTGCACCCCACACGTTATTTTAGAGAAGGACTTGAACCTCGATCTCCAGACTTTGATATTCTATTATGGTGGAAGTTAAGAGGAGCTAAATATCATGTGATGCAAGCAATTGCTAGAGATATATTGGCTATCCCTGTCTCTTCTGTTGCCTCAGAATCTGCGTTTAGCACTAGCGGGAGATTGATCAGTCCACATTGAAGTCGTCTTCATCCAAATACTATAGAAGCTTTAATGTGTGCACAAAGTTGGCTGTGGGAAACCGTTAACAAGGGTAATATAGCTATCTTTATTTAAGCACAAGTATTATGTTAAGTGTTATTTATTTGTTATGTTTTAAAGATAATTATATAAAATATGATTTCTACAGATGAAGGTAAAAATTTACATTTGATTAATAATGCTAAACTATCTTTGATTCGATTTACGACACAGTCGCGTGATCGGTGTTGATGGCGAGGGGAAAAGTACTATATTTATCTTCTGCTTAGTTGTTGTAACATTGAAATGTCTTCTGCATTATATTGTTATATATGATCCTGGTCTAGTACAAAAGTCTGCACATTTGTATAGTAAGTTTACATGGTTTTAGGAACAATTATGAAATAGTAATATGATCAAGTACTCAAGTTTAATAAGA
The DNA here is from genome assembly GCA_026074375.1 of Tanacetum coccineum. Taxonomy (NCBI): domain Eukaryota; kingdom Viridiplantae; phylum Streptophyta; class Magnoliopsida; order Asterales; family Asteraceae; genus Tanacetum; species Tanacetum coccineum. Next base: position 28,948 of record BQNB010029480.1, on the reverse strand, counting down.
TCAGGAAATCATGATTATATAAAGTGTTTGGACTGATATATAGGAGTGTTTGGCAATTATGTTTGAAACAAAGCAAATATGTACCAATTACCAAGTGAATGATTTGATTATTCACATTTTAACCACCCACAACTGAATTTTAGTGATATACTGATATGGTTCTTTTTTATATGAACTCGTGTTGATTGAGATATTTTTTATAAAAGTAAGATCATCTCATTAGTGATACATCCTTGATAGTTCAGTACTTATCATTAAAACCTTCATTAAAAATAGAACTACAACAAATAAATAGCTTGCACAAACGATTTTTTAACACTGCCATGAAAACCCCCAAAAGAAGACTTTTGTCCACAATTATACTTGAATTAATCAACTGCATAAGTTGTATCATCAGAGCAAGGGCATCGAAAGGGTCCATATTTGCGCTTGTTGGAGCCAAATGAAATGGAGACCAATCCTTCATAGTTATAATCACCACTTACTAAAACTAAGAAACTAAGAACTCTGATGGGTAGTTAAATGTCACCTGCATTTTAAACTTTCAATAGTAGAAAACCTTTGATTTCGTAATACTAGTATGATTTAATGATGGTCATACTATTTTCTCGAACAGAGAAGGGGACGATCAAGAAAAATTACAAAGCGTGAAAAGTTAGCCATGTATACACTTACAATATCAAAATTCACACCACTGTGTTTTCCATAAATTTCATAATGACGCACACTCTGTTTTTCAACTTATGCGAACTTGATTGATTTGATAACATCTTCATGTGAAATTAGGATTTGCATTACTAATTAAGATATTTATCATAAACACCATTAGTCATGTCAAGCTACTACAATATAGATGCAAATCTAAAAAAACCTTATACACCTTGTAGATAATTAAAGAGATTTGTCTTTGTGTCTTCTTCTTCTTCAGGTAAGAGAAAAGAAAACGTGTAAGAACATTTTAAAACTCGACGACATTCTCCAATCTGCAGGCAGAAAATAAGAATATCAATTATAAGAAATATCTATCAACAAAATAATATAAAGAAGGCATACATGTAACCAAGCGTTTGTTTTCGTCTATTCTAAGCTCGATCACGAAAGTCTGTTGACAATTCTCCATCTTCACCCTTCATTAGGCCAGTTGAAACCGCGGCTACATGCTTCTACATCTGCAGCATAGATTGATATTAGCTAGATTGTCCCAACATAAAAACGAAAAAGTGAATTAAATTTTCTGCACTTAATTATCTGTAAGTAGTTTCTTAAAATGACATATTCCTTAATCCAGTACATACCGTTAACACACATATATTTTTAGGAAAAATCCTAAATAACACACTGATTGTTGTCAATCTTCGTCATCAGATGTATCATCATCACTGCTGTATTCACAACTGTTGTCAGCACCAATATCAATTTGAACATGTCGAACTTGTATAGGTTGAGGTCCCCGTGCAAATCCAAGAACATGCCTATGAAAACATTATATTTTTTGTTTCTAAGGTTATTTTTTATATTTCTATATGTTTTTTTATTATATTTTTTATTTTATTTTTTGGGATGAGCATTTACATATATCCCCAAAACACTTCAATATTTATATTTTTTATCTAAACATTCTTTAATAGCATTTTACATCATGCATTGATAACTTGTGTTTTAGAGAAATATTTAATTTTTCAAATTTTATTAGGTATATATGAAAATTTCCCACTTATATGATAAACGAATCTAAATGGATGATAAAATAAGAAAGGTGTTATATAGTTTAAGTACCATGGGTAGTAGATACCACTCCTAGATTTATTGTAATACATACTTGCACGAACTGCATTCATGTTTCAATCGATAAATGAATGATATGGATAAAAAAGATACTACATACGTGCACCTACTTCATGTTTCAATCGTTAAACGATTATGGATATAAAAAAATATGAAATCGTCTTGATGAAAATTTATAAACCTTAGCCTAAATTACCAAAAGTCTAATAAGAGTATAAGATGGCCCAATTAGGGATGGCAATAAAACCCGTACCCGATGGGGACCCGATAACCAAACCCGTTTTAACTGGGGAATCCCCGAGTTGACCGGGGATGGGGACGGGGATCGGGAATCCTGGATATTAAAAACAAGGATGGGGGCGAGGATGGTAATACCTCTTGATACCCGTACCCGTACCCGTACCCGAACCCATACCCAAAAAGTATTAAGTTTACATATCAGTTATATTAGAGGCCTAATAACATTTTATTTGATATTTCACCAAACTTTTCATCTTCCCTGGAAATTAGGGAGTCATCCATTCAGCCGATCATATATAGCTAAAAATAAAAAACCATGCTAATCATAATCTTCATACATGCATCAAGAAGACAATTGTTAATGCTATATCACTTCATACGATTTTTCAACAAGATTACAAGACAACAGCCACTCACAAAGTAAACAACTTATAATCAATCTTTTTTTAAGTTATCATCATTATTCAAAATAATATGTGTTGCATATTGTTAAGAGATATATACTATTTTATTAACTAATAGAATTAGTGTTGTGAACTTTTGATGTTTTATGTACTATAATACCAGGCATGCATGAACTTGTTACTTGTGATAATCTATGCACTATTAGTTTCATTTGAGATCATTGTTGTTTAGAAGGTATATGTATGTTTTGTGTCATTGTTATGGTGTTTAATTTGTGTCATTCTTATGGTTTTTAATTTGTGTCTTTCTTCATGTGTTTCTTATGATCGGTAACACAATAAGATGATTTTTTGTTTATTATAGGAATGGATTTTGAAGAGAATATGATCCGCGTAGCCTCAACACAAAACAACCCTTCAAACATACAGGAAGATAATCAGGTACGTAATAATGTTGAAGAAGTACTTGAACCTCCGGCTAAAAAAAATAAGAGACTAAGAAGTCTGGTTTGGAACCATTTTGAGAAGATAACAATTGATGGAAAACAAAAGGCAGAATGTCATGCTTGCAAAAGTTTACTTAGTGGTGAATCAAATCATGGTACCACCCATTTGCATGATCATTTGAAATCATGCAAAAAAAAGGAAACAACCGGATATTTGAGAAAGACTTTTGGTAGGCAACTCGAAATCAAATTTAAATACTTATGTATACAATGAGAAGGATGGAAGGATGTCACTTGCTAAAATGGTTATTTTGCATGAGTACCCTCTTTCAATTGTCGATCATGTTGGCTTTAGGAATTTTACAAAAGCCATTCAACCTCTTTTCAATTGTCCTTGTCGCAACACACTAAAAAGCGACATACTTAAGTTGTATAACCAACAAAAAGATCAAGTTATTAAAGGTATTGAGACTAATAAGAGTCGGGTAGCCATTACTGCTGATATGTGGACTTCGAGTAACCAAAAGAAAGGTTTTATGGCTATTACTGGTCATTACATTGACAATGATTGGATTTTAAGAAGTAAAATCTTAAGGTAACACTTGTATTATATTATATTGTCTCACACTTTATTTATTTTGTTACATGTCATTTCATGATGTTTTTTACCAGGTTCCTATATGTACCTTGCCCTCATACAAGTGAAGTTCTTACAAATGTGTTGATGGAGGCTCTTATGGAATGGAATGTTGACACAAAACTATCCACCATCACTCTCGATAATTGCTCCACCAATGATAAGTTAATCGATATGGTGAAAGATAAGTTACAGTCTTGTCATTTAATAAAGGATGGAGCTCACATTCATATGCATTGTTGTGCACATATTCTAAATTTGATTGTGAAAGTTGGGTTAAATGTCATTAAGGCTCCAACAGAAAATATACGTGAACGCATATCTAACTGGACAGCAACCCCTAAAAGAGTTGAGAAGTTTGAGGAGACGTGCAGGCAACTAAAAATAACGTACTCTAAGACATTAGGTTTAGATTGCAAAACTAGATGGAATGCCACTTACTTGATGCTTAAAACCGCACTGATGTTTAAAGATGTTTTTACACGTTTGAAGCAACGGGACTCCCACTATAAAACTTTGTCTAGTCCACTAGAATGGGAAAATGCGCGGGTCATTTGCAAGAAGTTGGAGGTGTTTCATAATGTTACTGCGATATTTTCTAGAACTAGGTACCCAACAACTAATTTGTACTTTCCAAAAGTCTGTGACATTAGGTTGAAGTTAAATGAGTGGCTTGTTTCCCATACTCAGCTTGTTAGCAATATGGCATCTAAAATGATTGAAAAATTTGATAAGTATTAGGGTGCAATTCATGAGTTGATGGCTGTTGCTAGTGTTTTCGACCCAAGAAGCAAGATGGAAATGATCGAGTTTTATTTTCCCCAAATATATCCTGATGATAGTGCTAGTCGAATTAAAAAAGTCCGCAAGATATGTGAAGCGTTGATCCTTGAGTATCAAGAAAAGACTTTAGATAGGAAATATGAGTTTGGAAATAACGCGGGGTCAAGTTCAGCAAACTCGATGGAGGTTGATGAAAATATGTCGGCGTAGGAAAAACATATTATGTGTAAAAGTAGTGTTCCACAATCGTGTATAGTAATGGAATTTGACCGTTATTTGGAAGAAGGACTTGAACCTCGATCTCCAGACTTTGATATTCTATTATGGTGGAAGTTAAGAGGAGCTAAATATCCTGTGATGCAAGCAATTGCTAGAGATATATTGTATATCCCTGTCTCTTCTGTTGCCTCAGAATTTGCGTTTAGCACTAGCGGGAGATTGATCAGTCCACATCGAAGTCGTCTTCGTCCAAATACTATAGAAGCTTTAATGTGTGCACAAAGTTGGCTGTGGGAAACCGTTAACAAGGGTAACATAGCTATCTTTATTTAAGCACAAGTATTATGTTAAGTTGTTATATATTTGTTATGTTTTAAAAATAATTTATAAAAAATGATTCTACAGATGAAGGTAAACCGTTTACATCTGATAATAATGCAACTATCTTTGATGATTACGACACAGACGGTGAGGGTGATGGCGAAGGAAAAGGTACTATATTTATTTCTGCAAGTTTTGTACATTGAAATGTCTTCTGCATAATATTTGGTATATATGATCAGGTTAGAACAAAAGTCTGCACAATTGTATAGTAATATGATCAGGTTAGAACAATATTTGAAATAGTAATATGATCAAGTACTCAAGTTTAATAAGATCAGGAAATCATGATTATATAAAGTGTTTGGACTGATATATAGGAGTGTTTGGATAGCTAATATATTGGAGTGTTTGAAAAAATAGTCTGCAGTAAATCACTTATTTAATAACTGATGATTTACTTTTTTCTTTTATGTGTTCTGCACCTAGGCCTGATATTTGTAAACTTTAGTTTTTGCTACTTTATGAATTTCCTAATCATACTCAAGACCTGCTATATAATAACTAGGTTTCTATGGCTGCAAGCTTTTACCTCTTAGGCCCGATATATATATGAATGACTATCATACTCGTTCAAAGCCTGCTATATTTTTTAATGACTATCAATCATTGATCTTTTAATAATAATAATATTTGTGATGATTGATGAATATTGATGGTTAGAGTTAAAGTAAAAGTCTAAAATCTTTACTAAACAAGTAGATTTTAGTTATGCTCTTTTTTTAGAACATATGTACATAAACTAGAAGTCTAAAACCTTACTTAGCATATAACTATAAATATTTATATGAAGAACAGTGACTCGATAGATATTAGATAGTGTTTTTAGTATAATAGTTCCTAACATTTATGTGATCTTGTTTATGCAGGGGCTTGATTTAGTTGTTCTCGTAAAAGGTTTTGGTGAATGGTCATGATTCATGAAGCAACATGGATGTATCAAGTTTCAACGATTAAACCATATTCGTAACCTATTGAAAACTTTAAAGATTTGCTTTTGTTATGGGTTGATTTGAATTCTCTTTGTAGTTTCCACAATTTGACTTGTAGACTTGTACTCGTGCTTCAACTGGTCTTGAATTCTTGATGCATGTATGAAGTATGGCAAACTATTTATGAAGTTATGCATCTTTAATTTCCTAATTTCTATATTCTATTTTAATGTTTATTATACTTGGTTGGATATTACGATAGTTAAGCGCAACAAAATATGAAGTTGGATAATTACAAAAGACTTAATTATACGTGAAAAAAATCCCTGATTCCCCGATGGGGACGGGGATGGGATTGCAATTTTAATCCCCGTAGGGTATGGGGCCGGGGATGGGGATGGATATTGAGATTGGGGATGGGGATGGGAAACATGATCCCCAAAATTCCCCGACCAATTGTCATCCCTAGCTTCTACATCTGCAGCATAGATTGATATTAGTTATACTATCCCAACATAAAAACAAAAAAGTGAATTAAATTTTCTCCACTTAATTATCTGTAAGTAGTTTCTTAAAGTGACACATTCCTTAATCCAGTACATACCGTTAACACGCATATATTTTTAGGAAAAATCCTAAATAACACACTGATTGTTGTCAATCTTCGTCATCAGATGTATCATCATCACTCTATACTCACTACTGCTGTCAGCACCAATATCAATTTGAACATGTTGAACTTGTATAGGTTGAGGTCCCCGTGCAAATCCAAGAACATGCGTTGGTTGAAGTTGTTGCTCCTCAATCCTAGGAGGAACATCAAGTGCATCCAAATGAGGAAAAGCAACCGGGTCCCCAGGCTTCCATCCAGCTGGCGAAAGAATTAATAAATCAGTAGGCAGCTGCACATGCATCCCAGGCTTCCATCCAGCTGGCGGAAGAATTAATAAATCAGTAGGCAGCTGCACATGCATCCCAGGCTTCCATCCTGAGGATACCACGATATTTGGAGGAAGCATATCCATAATCCCCATATTAGCAAGCGGATTAGCGTCTGATGGATTTTCAGCCAAGGGCTCAATGGTAAACTTATCCTTGTTTTCAGGCGGTAAGCCAACATCAAGGTTAGCGAATGCGTATAACTGAGAAGCACACATCTGTTCCTCCTGTGGCGCCGGTGGGAGAGCGCCTTGTATGGTATTAATTTGTAGTTTTGTATAATATTAAAAATCTTATAAACATTATATGTATTCTAATGTAAAGAGGATCAAAATGTAATATGAAAATATATAATATGTATAGAAATCAATTTGTAGTTTTAATAGAAAAAACTACGATTAGATGATACCTAATAAGTTTAAATAAAAAAGAAGATGTTATATTATAAGTTTTTATAATATTAACAAATCCTGCATTTAGATGTATATCCTTTGTCATCTGTGTAGAACTGAATCAAGTAGCCATATGTCTGTCATTTGTGTGCAGCCGTATATCCTTTGCTACTCACCTTGACTGGTAAGTCAGAACAATCTTCTATTCTCCTCCGTCCAATATTGGTCGTCTCTTTGACTTGGCATGATTATAAAATGAATCCCATACACTTCTTACATGTATCACGTATGTTAGTGATATGTGTGAAAACACATATTCATTTTATATCAAAATAAACCCTGAATTGATCAAAAATGTCCAAAATATGCTTGTATTTGTGTGTATTTGTTGTTTGTGGATGTGTAGGTACGGATAAGCAAAAATCACAAGAAAACGGTCAAAACCGGACAAACACGGACACGGGAACGGAAGAGCACGCAAAGAGCCGGGAGAAAACTATCAAAAGTCAAAAGTGGTCAACTCAAGTCAAGCAATGGTCAACCTGAGTCAACTCACATCAAGACAAAAATTCCAAAAACACTTAACTTAACCTTTGTTAAGTTGTTAAATAACAAGGACTTTCATTGCAAAACCCTAATACTAGTCCAAGGACCAATTCTGCCAAATATCAAACCAATTACACCACACCACTTTCATAATACAAACAGAGGGACCGAATTTGCCAAAAACCCAAACTAATTCCCCTTTACCTTCTCAGTTAAAAATTTGGCGGGTGAATCAGTTTCACTGTTCATCATCTTCCCCGAAATGCCCTCTCCTCTTATCAAAGGGCAAATGCTAATTGAAGGTTAAAATGGGTAATTCAAGGGTTAAGGATCAACGTGGGCAGAGTTGTGCATCATCAAACGCACCCTATTGGTCAAACCCAAGAAAGAATGACACGGTGGCAAATGAGAAAGCACAAGGAAGTGGATATTTTACACTACAAACGCTCACAAAACAAGCACACAAGGGTCACATCACGGATTGCCACGCTGGCAATCCGTGTGATTATCAAAGAGATCCAACGGCTAAAGATGATCTTCCAATCATTGAGAGAATGTATGGCAGAGATTGATAAGAGCTCAAGAGGCTAGAAGGTTCAGCTGGTTGCTATAAAAAGACTCACTCTCACACTCACAAGGGGACGTTTTTTATCTAGTTTTTTTAGCTTTTAGTACTAGCTTATTGTAATTCTCATTTAAAACTCTTGTAATTTCCTTTTAGATAATGTAATCAGCTTCTTTTTAATTAATGAAATTAAGTTTTACCTTTAAATAAGTTGTTATAAGCTCTTACTTTTCTCAATAAGCTCAAATTAACTAGTTACTGTTTGATAAGCTTCCATAAGCTAAGTTTAGCTTTCATAAGTCTATAAGCTTATGATTGAGCTTATTTAATCATCTAATCTACCTAAACATTTAAAAATCAGCTTATTACCTTGACTGTTTGGATTTCAAGCTTTTGGAAGAGAAGCTAGCAATGGAAGAGCTTCTATGGACTTTAACTGGCTTATCAATGATAAGCCAGAGCTTGTAGATGCTCATTTGAGCCTTTCAGCCTTTGTTAAGCTAAGGCTAAAGTAAGTTCTCTATTTACTTTTATGTTTTAAATTCTTAGCTTAGATTTGCTTATCAGCTTATAGTTAGCTTATTACTTGCTTATTTGAGTTTTAGATTTTCTATTTGTGCTTGTTAGTTATAAATTTACATCTGTTTTTAGTTTTATAATTGTAGATTTTAGTTTTTCATTTACTTGTCTTAAAAATCATAAAAAACCAAAAAAATAGTTAAGCATAGTGCAGATCTTTGATTCTAGCTTAAATTAGTTGTGGATTTGTGTTTACTAAGGTTGTCATAAGCTTCTGAATATCTGGTAATAAAGTTTTAATAAGTAGATTTTAATCTCATAAGCTCTTTTAAATCTGTCATTAGTTAAAGGAGTGTTTGGAATAACTCACTTTGACCTCTTAAAGTCAAAGTGAGCTTTGATTGTTGCTTAAATCAGTTTTTAAATTACTTAAAATCAGTTGAAAAAGGGTTTTCAGAAGTTAGATTTCAAAAGATAAAAAGTTAGGGCTTATTTGGAGTGTTCCTGCACCAGGGGAATTCTCTCCTTTTCTTTGCTTATTGAAAATTCAGATTCAAGCTCTTTGAGCTTTGTTTTTATTTGTATTGAGTTCATGCACACTCAATAAGAGTGTGTATTGCAGGTTTGTCCCTTAAGGACACCTGCAAATTGGTTCTGGCATTTGGTCAATTGCATCAGCAGTAGTAACTGCAGTTACTACTGTTTTTTTTTCATTAAGCATTTAAGCTAGCTCAATTAAGTTGTAGATTTTAAAATTAAGTAGGTTTATAGTTTAGATATAGCTTAGTATAGATTAAAACTTGTTTTTACATTCCTAGTTTATTTCCTAGGGTAAATTAGTTTTTAAAAGTTCATCACAAATTTTATCTAAAAACCAAAAAATATAGAGTAGCCAGCTTTTTCTTTCAGCTTTTTCTTTCGGCTTTTTCTCCATTGAACTGATTTTCAAAATGCCTTCTGAAAGTAGTTCAAGTAGTTTTCCAGGTAATTAAAATAGTTTTATAATCTAGGAGTCCATAAGGACCCTTTAGCTTAACTAAAAATAAGCCTAAAGTCACCCTCAGGGACTGTTTGGATTTAAAGCTAGCAGTACTAACTTCTAAGTTAGTATTGTTGGGCTTATTTAGCTTTTCTTGCTAAGTTTTAATTGTTAGTTCTCTTTTAATTAGCTTATTAGGTTAGTTTAGATTCGAATTGAGCTTTTTAAAGATAGGTATAGCTTATTTTAGCTTTTTCTTACAAATCTAAAAATAGTTGCCTGTAGCTTTTTCTTCATACTTTTTAAGAGCTTATTTGTATTTCAAAATGGTTGTTCTCTGTAGTTATAAGTAGTATTTTAGTTAAGCTTTAAGTAGGTAAAAAGCTTTTAGCCATAAGGATCCAATTATGAGCTTATAATTAAGCTCAAAGTGGTCCCTAGGCCCTGTTTGGGTGTGCCAATAGTTCATAGCTTATTTTAGCTCATAGCTTATTGTTTTCTAGTCTCATTTAGCTTATTAGCTTAGGTTTAGCTCATTAATAGCTTATTTAGTAATAGAGTTAGCTTATTTTTAATTTTGTAGCTTTTTAAGTTTAGATAAAAGTCAAAAATCTAGTTAAGTAGTAACTGTCACCAAATAAGCTAATTTCTAGCTTATTCAGGGTTTTTCATAAAAAGTTTCTTTTATTAAAATTGCTTATTTTCAGGTTCTTAACAACTTTGCTTTTTAAGTTTTTCAAAAAAAAATTTAAAAAAAAGGGAGTCCAAGGAGGTCAGGAGTGAGTCGGGCTCGAACCCCCGACCTCGACCTGGTCTCAACCTTTCATACACACACACTCTACCACTGCGCCCTTGAGTCTTTTCCGTTAGACTCTCACACAATTAAACCTTTATACCCGATTTGGCCATTAAGCCTATTAAGCTGTTTAAGCTTATTTCGCGGCTTATTTAATAAGCTGTGATCTCGGGCTTATTTTTCCTAGGATTTAATTAGTATAAGCTATTTTCCAAAAAAATTCTAGAATTTTTATAGTTAGTTTAGTATTTTTAAACATTTATTTTCATTAAAAACTTTAAAAAATAGAAAAATAACCAAAAAAAATATATATCTTTTTTAGAAAATTTTCTTTTCTCATAAAGTTTATAGGAAAATTAGTTTTGTTTTCGTAGGGTCTAATTTGCAAAAATTCAATTTTTAAAGAACGGATTTTGTTCCCGTTTACGTTTTTTTTTTTAAGTTTTAAGCCTCATTTCTACTCCGTTTTTGTTCTAGTTTTTTTTAAACTTCTTTTTTAGTCACTTAGAATACATTTAAAAAGAAAATTTTAATTTAGGTTTAATTTTAAAAATTTAGGGTTTTTAGCTTTCGTTTAAGGAACCCGTTTTGCTTTTTTAGTTAAATTTTATTTTCCCGTTATTTGACTTTATGCTTAATTGTTAGAATTTGTTTATTTTAGTTTTTAAAAGTAGATAATCAAATCAATCTTTGTTTTAAATTCAAATCATTGTCCGAACATCATTCAAGGTTTCAATTTCACAAGTCGTTGGGGAATAACGACCCGGAGATCATATTTCCCGGTTAATATACGTAATATATATATTTGTGAGAATTTTCTTTTCCTCCCTTGTCCTCAAGGGTAGTTTGGTAATTTTCTATTATATTTTATAATTACGTGTGTATAATATACTAACAATCAATTTTTGGCGCCGTTGCCGGGGAATTTGTGATTAAGATTCTATCGTTTGAAGTTTGTTGATCGTGTTTTGAAGAACCTTTCGTTTTCAAAAGTTACGTTTTTAAGAAAATCAAAAAATATTAAAAAAAATTTATAAAAATAAAAAGTAAAAAATATTTTTCTTTTCTTTTTAGTATAAATAGAAGATTAATACAAAAATATTCTCTCTTTCAATTTAAAAAAAAAAACAAAGTTGGTAAAAGAACACCAACAAATAATACTTTCAATTAAGGTATTATCATAATAAGTTCCCAACTCGAATCAAAAATTTCAAAACTTGCCATTTGTGTCATTTACGAAGTACGGCTCACCTTAAAAAGTAAAATTTTTAAGAGCTACCGTGAAGTAAATTTGATTATTTGGTTTAAGTTGTCTTCTCGTTATCCGTTAATTTAGTTTGTTAAAATAATTTTAAAAAAAACAATAAAAAAAATTAGTTTAAATTTAGTTTAAATTTTCTTTTTCTACTTTGTGCATGCGCACTCGTTCTCAAACCCGCAACCGTAACCATCAACAAAGCCAACCGGCTGTTGTTCAACCATTTCATTTAGAAGAACCTTTTGTTAATCCTCCATTAGTTCGATGGCTGATAACCGGACAATCGCACAATTGCTCCAAGCACCCACCGAGGGTTACGAGGATGCAATTGTAATTCCCGACATCAATGCTAACTTTGAGTTAAAGCATGGTTTGATCAATCTTGTTCAAAACAAACAGTTTTTCGGACATGATAAAGAGGATCCACATGCTCACATCCGTTATTTCAATAAGATTACTTCAACAATGAGATTCCCGGACGTCCCGAGCACGTCAATTAAGCTTGTACTTTTTCCGTTTTCTCTTGTGAATGCTTGAGAATTATCGAGAGTAAATCCAAGGTTCGTAATTCACGAAACAAGGAAGTCGTTGCCAAAGTGAGTTCGAATTCATCTACTCCATGAATTTCACCAGATGTATTTGCTCTTACAACCGAAGTTTCTGAACTTAAGAATTTGATGAAGACTATGCTTATCGACAAACAAAAAGCCCAAGTTCCCGCAACCGTAAAAGCGGTCGAGCAGAGTTGTGTAACTTGTGGAGGTGCTCACTCTTATAAAAACTGTCCAGCCACCGATGACAACGTTTATCAAGACAACATTTAAGAGTACGTTTCACAAGCTGCTGCAGCCAATTTTAATCAAGGGAATACCAATTCTAGACCTCTGATGGTTTCAAATCAAATCCGACCTCCTGGTTTTCCTCCGATTCAAAACAATCAAAACCGTTTCAATCCAAATCAAGGAAATAATTTCAACCAAAATCGAGGAACCAATTTCAATCAAAACCGTGGAAGTAACTTCAATCAAGGGCAAGTTTACCAACCTCCAACGAATCAACCACCAGTTTATCAAGTTCCTCCTCAACAAATGCAAGGTGTTTCAAAGACCGATTTTGAGAATTATGTCAAGGCTAATGATGTTGTGTTACGGAATATGCAAAATCAAGGCCAAGGTTTACAAAACCAGATGACAAATTTAACGGAAATGCTTTCTAAGTTCATAACTTCCAACACCGCTTCATCTTCGAATTCAGGTACTCTTCCAAGTCAAACCGTAACTAACCCTCGTGAGCATGTTAATGCTATCACCACACGAAGTGGTAAAACTTGTGAAGAACCTTCAACTCCTCTTGTTCCTACACCCGTTGTTTCTACTCCTCTAAAGGAACCCGAACAAAACCCAGAGACGTCAATGGACAGAGTGCAAAAACCCAGTTCAAAAAATACCGCCCAAGTCCCACCTCTGGAGGATCATGATTTCATTTTTATTGAAATTCCTAAACCAAAGGCTAAGAAAACTGTTTCAGAGCCTAATTCTCAAAATCCTGATTCATATCAACCTAAACTTCCATACCCCGAGAGGATGAAAGTAAGAGAGAACGATACACCCAGTGCTCAGCAAAGCAGGTTTATGAAGTTGTTTAAACAACTCCGTCTAGAAATTGGTTTAAAAGATGCTCTCATCGAAATGCCGAAATTCAACAAATGGTTAAACACGTTATTAAGAAACAAAGAGAAACTTGAGGAAATCTCCATCACAACAATAAATGTTGAATGTTCTGCCATCATCTTGAACAAAGTTCCCGAGAAACTTGAAGATCCGGGAAAATTTCTTATTCCGTGTGCTCTACAAGAACTTGATAGGACTAATGCTTTAGCCAATTCCGGAGCTAGCATAATTGTTTTGCCTCATTCTATCTACAAGCAACTTGGGCTTGGAGCCTTGAAACCCACCCGAATGACACTCGAGCTTGCTAACCGTTCCGTTACGCACCCAATGGGTATAGCCGAGGATGTTGTAGTTAGAGTTGATGGTTTCACTTTTCTTGCTGATTTTGTCATGGTTAATTTTGAACCATACCCGAGAGTGCCTATTATTTTAGGGAGACCTTTTCTTCGCACCGCAAAAGCTCTCATTGATCTATACGAGGAAAAATTAACACTAAGAGTAGGAAGCGATGAACTTGTCTTTTATGCTGAAAATTTTGAGAAAAGCAAGAATAAGCAATTTGCTCATGCTATTTCTGTCATTGATTTTTTAAAAGATGAGCCATTTAGTGGCAATACCACTAATCATTCCGATACTCTTCCTCCTAGTTCTTCTCTGGTGAGGACTAGTGATAATCTTGAGGAGTTCGCCGATGAACTCACCCTTCTTAAAAAAGTCGTTCATGAAGAAAATTTTCAAGTTTATTCAAACCCACTTTTCGAATTTGATGACAACTTCACCTCTAGCAACGAAAATCCTCTCTTTAACGAGATGGATGAAGATGTCGTAAACGAGAACTCCAACGTTTCAGATTTCGATGAGCCAGTTTTACTTAACACACCTTTGTCCGATAAGGTTGAGTGTTCCAATCCAAAAGACGAAATTGATGAGATCGATGCTTTTCTAGCCATGGAAGTTTCTTTGAATTTTGAGGAAGGATATTTCGATTCAGAAGGAGACGTAATTTTTCTTGAGAATCTACTTAGTGATGATACCACCCATAATCTCGCTCCCGAAGTGATTTCCGATCATGAACCCATTCATAATACTTCAATTACTTTTTCTCTAAGGAGTGATCCTCTTCACCATGAGTTTGCCGGTGAACTTTTGACACTTCCTTCAAGGATTGTTCGTGAACATGAGGATTATCTTAATCGTATGACTTTGCTTTGTGAGATTTTAACTTCCTAGTCACAGGAAAATGTTCATGCTAATCCGAGTTCAATTATCGAGTCTCTTCCCACATCTATTATCCCCGTTGAGGATAATGACCCCGTTCAAGAAGAGATCGATATTTTCCTTGTTCCAAATGATTTAATTCCACCAGGTGTTGAGAATGATGATTCCGAAGATGAAGATAATGAGTTACCTAACCTTGATCATCAAGACAACCCATCATCTCTTCGTCCTCCACCGAAACCACTGGATGTTTGCTTAAATTTTAACCCTGCTACGGCCATGAGAAATGAAGATTTTAACCAAGGAGAAATTGTTTTACCCTTAAATGTTGAAGATGTCAATTCCTTCACATTTGTCATTTGGACTTTTCTCCCATTTTTCACCTACCCAGAGGATTCTCCTGTTATTCTCTCTCTCAGAAATGAGGACCTCGTTTTTGACCCTGGCATCTCTACTTTTCATTTTTTTTAAGCCAGCTCCATTTGCTCTCCGTAAGGACGAATGAATTCAAGGATCGAGTCAAGCTATGTGACTCGGTTACCAAAAACAAAGCGCTTTGTGGGAGGCACCCCATGCTTATTCATTTTCTATTTTTCTTTCTTTCTAGTTTCTAATATGTGTGAGGAGGCTTGTACTCTTCCGTTCTTTGTGTTTGTTGTTTGTGCTTGTGATTATTTGCAGGATAAACCCAAATTTTCTGAAGACTCTCGTGTTCGGTGTTTTGTCCCGGTTCACTCGAGCTTCCTAGCCTTTGTTTGCAATTAGTTTGGGGAAATCCGATATCCTTTCATCTTATCGATTCACGTTTATTTTTGCATAATTAATAAACGGCTTAGATTTGCATAGAGACCCGCTTTAAACATTGAGGACAATGTTTCGTTTTAGTTTGAGGAGGGAATATATCGATTTGATGTTACCTACTTATTGTTTTGTTCTCACGTACCCCGTTTTCCCGCAAAAATAGCAAAATTTTCAAAAATTTTAAGTTTTATTTGTAGGAAAATATAAAAAATAATAAAGAGTTTTTGTCACAATTTTGACTTTCTTGCTGGGTAAGAATAAGAGTAAATTTTGACCCGATCGAGCGTGTTGAGCTCTAGCTTGTTCCTTAACTTTTAGGCTAAGCGTTCGCTAATTCGCGAAGAACGAAAAATGATAGAGTTAAGTATGAGTAGGATGCTAAACAAAGATTATTTTGAAATCTTAGGAGCTCATGTATGTAACTTGTTGCTTTTTCTCCCAAAAGCTCTTAACCGGATTAATATATGTGTTGTTTTTGAAGATTAAACTTAAATCAATAATTTTTATGTAATATATAGCAAAAATTTTAGTCTTAGTTCAAATTTATACTTCAATTTTTCAAAAAGAAGTCTTCAATAAGTTTCTTATAAAAAAAATAAATAAATAAATAAAAAATATGATGATGAAAATATAAAAAAATAATAAATATAATAATAAAAGCTGTGGGTTGATAAAAGTTTACTACCTCTTGCCGGCTCACAACCGATGTGGTAGTCTTCTAAAGAAAGCCCGTAGTAAGAATAAAGATCTGAGACTGATAAAAGTTTGATGCATCTTGCCGGCTCACAACCGAAGCCTTCTAAAAGGTCGAGGATTTCAATTGCATAAATGTCTAGATAATTAAGTGTGGATTAATAATTAACTTCTTTTGTTTAAATTCAAATATGATTTTGCACTTTGACTACTCTATTTTATAAGCTATGAATATTCGGGAAGCCTGAGAGTTTTTGAAACCTAAGGTCCGTGAGTCCTGATACTAGTCTCTGTGGGGTGTCAAAAGCCTGGTCACTTAGCCGTAAGGTTGGGATGTGTCGAGACGAAAGTCGCTACATGGGATGATCTCGCCTTTAAAAATCTTTTCATACTTGATGCGGATCAATCAATCGAAAGAGTGTGGTGCATGGCAAGAAGCTCTTGAGATCCACAAAGCTAGCCAAGTGAAAGAGACCCACCGGGGGCCATCATAAGTGCAAATCTCACCACTCGCGAAAGTAATTAGAATGCCGGTTTCTTTGGCCTACCCATATATCGAGATGTCCCCATCATGATGAATCAAATCTTGTGTAACGTGTCAAAGACAAAGGGCAAAATTTTCACAACGAGAATGAGATTCCCAACTCTATCCAAGTTTGGAAATCTTGATGTAATGGTGTATCGATTTTTATGGGACCATTTCCGTCCTTCACAAGGATATTAATACATCCTCGAATTCCGTTTGATTATCATTCAAACTGTGGTTGAAGCACAATGCCTCCCCACAACAGATGCTAAGTTGTAGGAAGTTTTTTAAAATCTTTTTTTGCCCGATTTGTGACCTCCTAGAGCTATAATAAGCGATCGGGGGACCCATTTTTGTAACGAATGTTTGCTAAAAGTAAAGTCTAAGTATAAGGTCACGGCATCGTTTAGACATACCAGCTTATCACCCTCAAACAGCATCAAGTAGAGTGTCCAATCGAGGTTTAAAACGTATTCTAGAAAGGACGGTTGGAGAAAACCGAGCCTCATGGTCTGACAAATTAGATGAAGCATGTGGGCAATTCGTACTGCTAATAATAAGACACCAAAAAGTGTTGACGCGCTTACAAAGCTTGTTTATGGAAAGTTCTTGCCAATTACCAATTGATAGATGAGCAAACACTATTGGGCCTTCTGAAACAAGCAATCTTCGATCTTAACACTGCGGGTGATCACCTGTAAGGCTTCAGCTGAATGAACTTAATGACTTCGTGATCAAGCT
The DNA here is from genome assembly GCA_026074375.1 of Tanacetum coccineum. NCBI lineage: Eukaryota > Viridiplantae > Streptophyta > Magnoliopsida > Asterales > Asteraceae > Tanacetum > Tanacetum coccineum. The sequence continues at coordinate 11,478 of BQNB010029480.1, read as the reverse complement.
TATGAGACTTCATTATTTATAAGGGAGGACAAAGAAGCTTCACGACTCAAAATCAAAAACCAGGCAATTTTCCAATTATGTGATCAGTTTACTCTTCAAAACTCAACTCGTCGTCTAAAGATAATCTCAGAAAGCTTAAAAAACTCGTGGTCAGACCATTCACCATCACCAAAGTTTTTACCATACAAACATTGAGTTTCTCAACCCGATTGACCAAACATTAAGTGCGAATGTTCAAAACAGTGAAGCATTACTTCGGAGGGGACTTACCACCAAAGGAAGTCTAGGATCTCCACACTCTCCCTAAGGACAAATGAATTCAGGGATCGAGTCAAGCTATGTGACTCGGTTACCAAAAACAAAGCGCTTTGTGGGAGGCACCCCATGCTTATCCATTTTCTATTTTTCTTTTTAGCTTCTAATGTGTGTGAGGAGGCTTGTACTCTTCCGTTCTTTGATTTGTTGTTATGTCTTGTGATTGTTTGCAGATAAACCTAACTTTCTAAAGACCTTCGTGTTTGTGTTTTGTCCCGGTCCACTCGAGGCATCCTAGCCTTTGTTTGCCATTATTTGGGGAAATTCCGATATCCATATCATCTTTCTGTGATTCAACAAGTTTATCTTGCATAATTAGATAAACCGGCATAGATTTTAAGACCCACCTTAAACATTGAGGATAATGTTTCGTTTAGTATTGGGGAGGGAATCTATGCAATATGATGTTACCATACATTTAGTGTTTTGTTCTCACTACCACCCGTTTTCCCTACAAAAATAGCACCCCTTACAAAAAAAGAGAATTATAGGAGTTGATCAACTCACTGAATATCCCTCCAGTTATGGGCAAAAAGACCTAGTCTTTGTAAAATCTTTAGCTGATGACACAAAAGTGTCCATACCTGGTGTTGAAAGACCATAGTTGTTTGAAGCTGAAGGTTTTATTCTTCCGAATCATGATACTGGGAGGATACTCCCAGCTGAGTCACAAAGAAACACAATTGATCCTTTAGTTGCTGCCACTGACTCTTCAGTGACTGATTATGATTCAGTAGATGAATCTTCAGTCTGTAGCACCCTTCTTCCTCCACTGAAGATGTTGGATGGTGCTGAACCTATTTCTGGACCAAAGACTATCAAATCAATTTTGAGGTCAAAATCCACATTCAAAGCTGAAACTTTAAAAGGTGTCATAATAAATGAACCATCCTTAGCTCTTGTTAAGGATAACAAAATCTCTTCAGCTTCAAAAGTTAACTCAGCTCCTGGTGGTAAACTAAAGAATGTGAAAATTAAAGATGATCCTCCTTTGTCTATTATAATAAAAGTACTAAACAACCTAAAATTAAAATTTAGCAAGAGTTAGTCATCTTACTCGAGAAGTAATCAACCACTGCAGGTTCCTGATATTTGTGAAAACACATATCTATTTTATATCAAAATAGACCCTTAAAAGACCAAAACTGTGCATAAAAGGCTTGTATATTGCTTGTTTTGTCTTTCTTATTGTGTAGGTACGGATAAAGCAAAAATCACAAGAAAACGGTCAAAACCAGACAAACACGAACATGGGAACGGAAGAGCACGCAAAAAGCCAGGAGAAAGCTATCAAAGTCAAAAGTGGTCAAACTCTAGTCAACTCTTGGTCAACAAAAGTCAAACGCTAAAAGAAAAATAACCCAAAAATACCAATTAAGTCCCTCATAAATTCCAACATTACACAAATGGTCCCTAAGTCCTAAGTTAGTTAACACCCGTTAACTAATAAACCAACCCGTTAACCTTTACCCATTCCCTAGCCCAAATTCGTTTACTATAATTAAACCCAAGGCCCAATCCCAAGTCAAAGGCCCAAATAACCGAGTCAAACATACATCCCTCTTTCAGTTAAAAATTGAGCGGGAAAAACAGTTTTACACTGTTCATTATCTTCCCCGATTAACCCAAGGTTAAAACAAGGGGCAAATGACAATTAAGGGGCAAGAAGGACAATTCAAGTGGTGGAGTACACCTTGGCAAAAATAAACGTCAGTCATGAGCCCTCATTGGTCAATCCCAAGAAGGAATGCCACGTTGGATTGAAGAAAGCACAAGGAAAGGGGTATTTTGCACTCATTCTACTCTCAAAAGAAGCACAAAGGCTATAACACACGGATTGCCACGCTGGCAATCCGTGTGAGCTCATAAGTGATCCAACGGTTGTAAGTTAGTACTCAATGATTAGAGGAATCAAGGGCCAATGATTGGAGGATGATCTAACAAACTTTGGAGCCTAGAAGCTTCCCTGGTAGCTATAAATACGAGCACACTCTCACACACAGAAAATATCTAGAGTAGTTTTTAGAATTTAGCTTATTGTTTAGCTTATAGATTAAATGTAATTTCAGTTTTCTTTTAAATGTAATTTTGTTTTAATCTTGTAATAAGTGATCTTTTATTAATAAAAAGTGTTTTAGTGTCATTTAATCTTAAAGTGTTTCAAAATTCTTTTTACTTAAGAATGTAATAAGCTCTTAATTGTTCTTATAAGCTCATCATAGCTCATTCAAGTCTATAAGCTTGGATTTGAGCTTAATAAGTCATCTAATCTATTAAACATTTAAAATAAGCTTGGATTTTATCACCTTAGTCACCTGCAAGTTGTTTTTGCCCCATTTGTCAATTGCATCAGCAGTAGTAACTTATGTTACTACTGCAAGGGATGAGCTTCCATGTACTTTTACTAGCTTATCCCTTAAGTAATAAGCTAGAGTCTAGTAGATAAGCTCATTTAATTAAGCCTTGTAGTACCTTTGTTTAGCAAAGGAAGTTTATAAGTTCATCATTTTAATTTCCTTGTCTAAATTTCTTAGTTAGATCTGCTTATTTGCATATTCTTGCTTAATCCTGTTTCTAGTTAGCTTATTTGTGATTGTTTCAATCTAAATGTGATATTTGTTCATCTGTTTTTAGCATTAGGTATCTTAAATCTTAGTATTTCATAAACTGTCTTAATATCACTAAAAAAACCAAAAATAAGTAGCTTAGCTTTTAGATTCTTAATTCTAGCTTAATTGATTAGGATTTATTTTCTTAAGCTTGTTATAAGCTAATTATATCTCAGTATACAGTTTTGTCCACTAGATTTTAAACTCAACTTAAAAAAATTTGTCATAATATAAAGGGGTGTTCGGTTAATAGCAGTTTTGACCTTTATAGCATAAGGTAATTGAATAAAAGTTTTAGAACTATTTAGATTGATTAAAATGAGTAGTAAAAGAGTTTATTCATTCGAAGTTCATTTTGCAAATTTTTAAAAGTTAAAGGCTAGTTACTTATGCCTGCACCCAGGGACTTTTTTTCCCTCTTTCATTGATTATTTAAAATTTGAATCAAGTCCTTCCCTAGGCATGGTTGATTTTGTTTGCTAGGTGTTCTAACACACTCAACAGGAGTGTATATTGCAGGTTTGTCACTTAATGGCACCTACATTTGGTTTTAACCATTCCGTAAGTTCATCAATTAGGAACATTTGACAGTTACTACTGCTACTTTTTAATCCAAACTTAGGTTAGCTTAATTGGTTTTTAGACTTTTAAACTCAGTAGGTTTATAGATTAGATATAGGTTAAAGTAGATTAAGTTTTGTTTTTACATTTCTACATAATCTCAGGTAAATTTGCTTTTCAATTTCATAAAAAACTTTAAAAAAAAAACCAAAAACAGCAGTAACTAGAATTTAGTTTTTAAATTTGGATTTCTAGCTTTTAGTACTTGTTTTTTATGATTTGAATCAATAGTTTATAAGTAGGTAGTTAAGTTGTTAAAAGCTCAGTTTCATTTAGCTTAATGTGCATTTTAGCTTATCTTATTTTTGAGCTTTAAAAGTTCATTTCTGAGTTAGCCATTTTAATCTTCAAATTCAGATAGCCTTAAGTAATTTTAGTTAAGTTAGCTTATTAGTTTAGCTTCTAGGTATCATAAGCTAATTAGGACAGCTTTTTTATTTTTAAATTAGACGCGCTATATGATAGAGTGCAAGCTTTTGAATGAAAACTAGCTTTTTGGTCTTTAAAACCCAACTTCCTGTAACAGCAGCTTCATAAGCTGATTTTTAGCTTATTATTGACTTAGAGCTTAAGGTGCCTTCTATAAAAGTGCTTAAAAAAGTGCCCTCTACAATTTTGAGCTTTTAGTTTTCAAAAAAAAGGGTGTTTGCCAGTCTCGAACCCATACCTCAGCCACAAAACACAAACCCCCAACGTCTTACCAATATGCTTCAATAGCTCATCCAATCACCCTTCTTCCAATTTAATTGAAGTACACTTTTTGGACCTTAGGCTTATTTAAAAGCCGTAGCTTTTAGGGCTTATTTCGCAGCTTATTTAATAAGCTATGATCTCGGGCTTATTTTTCTTAGGATTTAAATAGTTTAAGCTAATTTCTGTCATTTTTCTAGAATTTTTAGAGTTCATATAGTATTGTTATTTTTTTTATCAATTTATTTCATTAAAACATTTTAAAAATCATAAAAAATAGAAAAATAATTAAAAAAATTAAAATCTTTTTTAGAAAATTTTCTTTTATCCTAAAGTTTATAGGAAAATTATTTTGCTTTCGTAGGTCTTAATTTGCAAAATTTTGTTTTTTTTAAAGAACGGGATTACGTTCTCGTTTCATTTTTTTGTGTTTTAAAACGTTCGTTTCAACTCCGCTTTTGTTCTAGTTTTCTTTAAACGTACTTTTTAGTCAAATAGAGTCCATTTTAAAAGTAAAATTTAAGTTAGGTTTATTTTTAGAAAATATAGGTTTATGACCTTTGTTTAGGGGTCCTGTTTTGCGTTTTTAGTTAAATTTTGATTTCCCGTTATTTGTCTTTATGCTTAATTGTTAAAATTAGTTAATTTTAATTGTTAAAAGTAGTTAATCAAATAAACTATTGTTTCCCATTCAAATCATTGTCCAAGCATCAAACGTGGTTTCAATTTCACAAGTCGTTGGGGAAACGACCCGGGGAATCATACTTCCCGGTTAAGATACGTATTATATTATATTATATATATTTTGAAGAACTTTTTTTGCCTTTGTCCTCAAGGGTAAATTGGTAATTTTCCATAGTATTATATATTATATATAGTTTAAAGCGTATCAAATTTTTGGCGCCGCTGCCGGGGATTTGTGATTAAAATTCTATCGTTTGAAGTTTGTTGATATTAATTTGAAAACCCTTTCATGTTTGAAAGTTTTGTTTTTGTTAAAAATATATATATATAGTATAATATAATATATATATATATATATATATATATTATATATATATATAAATTATAAAAATAAAAAGTAAAAAATATTTTTCTTTTCTTTTTAGTATAAATAGAAGATTAAAAACAAAAATACAAAAATATTTGCTTTTTCAATTTAAAAAAAATAAACAAAGTTGGTAAAAGAACACCAACAAATAATACCTTCAATTGAGGTATTATCCATAATAAGTTCCCGATCGAATCAAAAGATTTCAAAACCTTTGTCATTTGTGTCAGTTACGAATTAATACCGCGGCTCACCTTAATAAAGTAAACATTGTTAAGAGCTACCGTGAAGTAAGATTGATTATTTGGTTCAAGTATGTCTCTCTTATCCTTAATTTTAGTTTGTTTAAAATATATATATATATAAATAATATATAATAGTATATATATATTATGATGAAAAATAAAACAATATATACCAGCTGTGGGCAGATAAAAAGTTTACTACCTCTTGCCCGGACTCACAACCGATGTGGAAATACTTCTAAAAAAAGGCCATATTAAGAAAAAAGGATCCGAGACTTATAACAGTTTGCTGCATGCTTGCCGGGCTCACAACCGATGTTGCATGCCTTCTAAAAGGTCGAGGGTTATAATTGCAATAAATGTCTAATAATTTAAAAATTAATATTGACTTCTTTTTGTTAATTTGCAATAATGCTCTTGCACTTTGACTATTCTATTTTAATAAGCTATGATATCAGGAAACCATGAGAGTTTTTGAACCTAAGGTCCGTGAGTCGATACTAGTCTCTGTGGTGTGTCAAAGCCCGTCACTTAGGCGTAAGGTTGGGATGTGCCGAGACTAAGTCCTACAAGGGATGATCTCGCCTTTTTAAACTCATTGTTCTAAGGTGGAAACGTAAAGCATAGTATGTAGCAAAAAATTGAATGCCTGGTTGAAACTCAAATAGCACACCACTACAAGATATAATTAATTTTCGGGAGTAAGAAAGTTTACAAGTTGCAAATATGAGTAGAAGTTAGCATCCTTCACTATAGTTAACTGTGATTTTTGTTTTAAGCTTGGTTTGGATAAGTGAAAAGCCGGGAACGATGAATTTATCCTTTTTGGGGCATTCTCGGATTCGAAATGCATCTTGTTCTATGATCCCTAACAGTTATGGAAATAATGAAAGTCAAAATTATCTCAACTATATTAAAAAAAATGAAAAAGAGGTTTTAGAAAATGGGAAATAAGGGTGTTTTATAACTTGTGATTTCTTAACTCTCACAACAAAAATCTTTGCTACTTTTCAAAGGTTTAGTTTGGGGAAGTTTCGAGGTATTTGGTTATAAGGCATATAATATTGCGTGAGGACACACAATCGCTTAGTTTGGGGAATTTTGATATGTGTGAAAACACATATCCATTTTATATCAAAATAGACCCTAAAAAGATCAAAACTGTGCTTTAAATACTTGAATATTGCTTGTTTTGTCTTTCTTATTGTGTAGGTACGGATAAAGCAAAAATCCCAAGAAAACGGTTAAAACCGGGCAAACTCGAACACAAGAGCGGAAGAGCACGCAAAAAGCCGGGAAGAAGCTTTCAAAGTCAAGTCATCTCTCAGTCAACCTTGGCCAAACTTAGTCAAAGTCACAAAATCCAAAATCCCCAAAATAGCCCTTCATGTTAAACCAAATTACAAAACAAACCCTAAATACCCTAACAGTCGTTATCTTTTTATTAATAAAAGATAACGACCGTTACCTTTCTATATTAACCAAATCCAATGCCTGAGCCCAAATTCCTTATACCCCCCAAAACCCTTTATATAAAAACACCGGGTCAACAACAAGTCAAACGCCCTTTTACCCCTTTTAGTTAAAAAAACGAGCGGGAAAGGTTGTTACCACTGTTCATCATCTTCTACATTTTACCATAAGGTCACATCAAAGGGTTTTTACCAATTGGGGGCTAAGAAGGACAATTCAGGTGTTAAAATACAACATGACAGGGGTAAAACGTCACTTAAGCCTCTCATTGGCCAATACCCAAGAAGGAATGCCACGTGGTCAAGTGAGAAAGCACAGGGAAATGATGGGATTTGTATTCATTCCCAATCACAAAAGAATCACAAAAGGAAAAAAAAAAAAAACAAAAACAAAAAAAATAAGCCGCATGGATTTGCCACGTTGGCAATCCGTGTGAGCTAAATTTTGATCTAACGGCTAAGGATTGCTTCCCAATCAGAATGTACGGATTAGATTGGAGGGAGCGTGTAGAGCAGGGTATGGACCTAGAAGCTTCAGACGATGACTATAAATAGCCTCTCATCCTCACACACAAGGCATCTTTTAGGAGTCTAGCTTTTAATTATTAGTTAAAAATGTATTTTCAGCTTTTATTTTAAGTAGAGTAATTTTCAAGCTTATTGTAATTTCTGTTTTTTAAAGCATTGTAATCATTTTCAGTTATTAATAAAAACATTCTATTTTGCTTAATCTGTTTTTTTACTACAAGCTCTTATCACTTTCAATTATATAAGCTACTATGTCAAAAGCTTGTAATAAGCTCTTATAAGCTCTCACAAGTCTATAAGCTTGTGATTGAGCTAATTGTTCATTTAATCTACTTAAACATCTAAAATCAGCTTAATATTTGGAATATTGGACTTATAAGCTAATGGAAGGGAAGCTAGCAAGGGATGAGCTTCCATGGACTTTTACTAGCTTATCCATAAGGATAAGCTAGAGCTAGTAGATAAGCTCATTTGAGCCTTTGTGCCTTTGTTTTGCTAAGGCAGTTTGTAAGTTCTTCATTTAATTTCCTTGTCTTAAAATTTCTTAGTTAGATCTGCTTATTTGCTTATTGCTTGCTTATTCTGCTTTCTAGTTAGCTTATTTGTGATTGTCTCAATCTAAATGTGATATTTGTTCATCTGTTTTTAGCATTAGGTATCTTAAATCTTAGTATTTCATAAACTGTCTTAATATCACTTAAAAACCAAAAATAAGTAGCTTAGCTTTTAGATTCTTAATTCTAGCTTAATTGATTTTGGATTTATGTTTGTTAAGCTTGTTATAAGCTAATTGATATCTGGTATTAAAGTTTTGTCCTCTAGATTTTAATCTCAAGCTTAAAAGAAATCTGTCATAAGTATAAAGGGGTGTTTGGTTTAATGCAGTTTGACCTTTAATAGTCAAAGGGAATTGATAAAAGTTTTTGAACTAGTTTAGATTTGGATTAAAATGAGTAGTAAGAGAGTTTTCAAAGTTCAGTTTGCAAATTTTTAAAAGTTAAAGCTAGTTTATTTTGTGCCTGCACCAGGGGACTTTTTCCTCTTTTCTTGAATTGTTAAAATTTGATCCAAGCCTTCCTAGGCTTGGATTTTGTTTGCTAAGTGTTCTTAAACACTCAATAAGAGTGTGTAGTGCAGGGTTGTCCCTTAAGGACACCTGCATTTGTGTTTTTGCACCTTTGCAAATTGCACCAGCAGTACTAACTACTGTTAGTACTGCTGCCTTTTTCCTTTGAATTTAAGCTAGCTTAATTAGGATTTAGATTTTAAAATTTAGTAAGTTTATAGATTAGATATAGGATAATATAGATTAAGTCTTGTTTTCACATTTCTAGCTTATTTCTTAGGTTAAATTAGCTTATAAAGTTCATAAAAAAATCTTAAAAATACAAAAACAGTACTAAGTAGATTTTGGCTTTTAACCTTAGATTTTTAGCTTATAAGTTTAGTTTTTATAAGTTTGATTTATAGCTTATATGTTAATTGTTAAGTTTGCAAAAGCTAAGCTTCTGTCATAGCTTATTGAGCTTTTTAGCTTATTTAGATTTCAAGTTTTAATGCTTATTCCTGAGTTTACCTCTTAAGATCATAGGATTTAGATAGCTTCAGGTGTTTTTAGTCAAAGTAGCTTATTGATTTTAGCTTCTACACATCTTAAGCTTATAATGAATTGTGTGCAAGCCTTTTAGTGAATCAAAGCCTTTTAGAGCTCAAAAGCTCATTTCCTGTAAACAGCTTTTTCAAAAGCTTTTTGAGAGCTTATTTTTTAGTTTAAGCTTATAATGCTTTTATTAAAGTAGCTTAAAAGGTTGTCCTTAACAACTTTTGTTCTTTAAGTTTTTCATAAAAACCAAAAAAAAGGGAAGTGGAAGTCGGGGGTGAGCAAGACTCGAACCCCCGACCTCAACACCTCAACCTTTTATAAACACACACACACCCCACTCCTTACCGCTGTGCCCTTGGGTCTTTTTCATAAGACCCTTGCACACTTTAATTCTTATAGTCATTTTGGCCAATAAGCCTTATAAGCTGTCAAAGCTTATTTTGCGGCTTATTTTATAAGCTGTGACATCGGGCTTCTTTTTCCTAGGATTTAAATAGTTTAAGCTATTTTCTGTCATTTTTCTAGAATTTTTAGAGTTCATTTAGTATTTTTTATCATTTATTTTCATTAAAAACTTTAAAAAATCATAAAAAATAGAAAAATAATCAAAAAAATATAAATCTTTTTTAGAAAATTTTCTTTTATCATTAAGTTCGTAGGAAAATTAGTTTGACTCTCGTAGGTTTATTTTTGAGCATTTTAGTTTTTAGGGCTCGGTTTTCGATTCCCGTTATTCGTTTTTGTGATTTCTTTCAAAATTTATCGTTAAGTTTTCAAATTTTGCAAATCCCTTTATTTTTACTCATAGAATTAGTTGATTAATTCAAATTCTAGGTTAAGGAGCTTATTAGGGTTTATTTTGTCATTTCCGTTTTTCGTCCGCGTGTTTAGTTATTTTTCTTGCATTTAATTGTTTTAATTGTTTTTAGTAATAGAAAATCAATCAAAAAGTTGAAAATCATTCATAACATTGTCCAAACTGAATCGAGGGTATCAATTCACATTTCTTTGGGATACGACCCGGTAATCACTTACTGGTTAATAAACGTGTTATATTATATATTTTTGTGTTTAAATTGCATTTAATCTTTGTCCTCAAGGATTATTTGTATATTTCTATAAATACTTTGATATATTATATATACGTGAAATTGTTACAACCATGGATACTCCGTATTAATCAGTTGAATGAATACGCTATATTGGACAGAGAGTTGGATACGTTGTATCTGATGGAAGTGGATACGCCGTATTCAGCTATCAACCAGAACAGTGTATTAAGAAAAACAATTAAAAGTGAACAATTAAAGACAAATATACAAATATTACCGAATATACAAGAATATACACTAATCTAAATTACACTAATCCTAAGGGTTAGATCTAATATAATGTTAAAAACCAAAATATCAAATAAAAATCAAGATTAATTTTCACTCCCCAACAGCGGCGCCAAAAACTTGATGTGTCGTTGTGTGGTGTATATTTTATTGATTCAAGTTTTAAATTTATATTTTGCTGACTAAACCAAAAACAACACTTTAACGGGCAGTGTACCCGATCGGTAGTAGTTTCGTGGTAAGTAGGGTGTCAAACACTTGAAGCGAGGTTGAATCTATCAATTTAATTAATATATTGGTTATCTAATCTATGTTAATTCTATCCTATTCTAAACCTATCTTAGTCCTAGTCCTAATTCTAACCGGAAAAGGGGGTTTTCAGCCAGAGAGACTGGCACGGTTTGGTTGGTGACTACAATCAATTCAAGACACTTTAACCCACGCGAGCTAATTAACAAAAGATAAAAGAGCGATTGAGGCAAATATAAGAAAACTATATTAACCATTATTAATCCAATTAAAAAGTTGGTTTCTTTATTAAGTGCAATGATTTCTTCTCTCGAGGCTGCATATCATTCTTAAGACTTAGGCGTTACATCATCCTAAGACCTAGACACATTAATTATGTCGCAATTAAAGCATCCGCATAAACCATCCTTATTTGCTGATTATAATCTTTCTTAGGGATTAAAGCAATGGTGATCTTGTTAAACCCTAGCTCATAGAGACTTTACCCACTTACTGCTTAACGATGATTCATACACTAGTAGTCCACTAACCCAATCTTTACCAATTAATTAGAACATACTCGTTGATCCCAAGGGTCACCTATCGGTCCAACTAAGCTCACAATCTAAAGGCAAAGACAGGTTGTTAATCGTGATCCTATTGGTCTAGATGTATTAATCACTGTATATGAAGAGCTATCCCGGCATCTAGATTACTTGGTCCGTATCACTAGATCCAGTTAAATGATAGGTCGCATATTAAAGCACATAAACAAG
>BQNB010029479.1:0-55703 GCA_026074375.1 Tanacetum coccineum | reverse complement strand
TGAATCAAACTTGTGACAACTGGATATCGATTTGGTCCAGAAAATGAATTGACGGTTGATGAATTTTGATAAAAGCTTAAACCTACAAGTAATACGTCGATTGATTTTCAAAATCAATTTTCTCGATTATCACTAACGTAAACCTGCAGGTTAAAACGGTGGTGACAGTATCCCAATCAACCAAAGTCGATTCATTACCACATATTCATGCTCATTCTACAAAGACAATCTATCATGAAAGCTCAAGATTTAAAGACAAAGACTTCCGCTAACTCTGATTTGAAGCTTTCAAGATAAGGCATAGTATGAGAATGTTGGTCAAAGACACAAGATCGCAAGATGGCATAAACGATAAAGACAATGACAAAGGCTCAAAGTCAAGATCGCAAAGCATGAAGGAACAAGCCTACAACAAATAACAAAGAGAAAGACCAAGACCACATGAGCTTAACGACAAAAGCAATCTCATGATCTCATGAAGGAGTGTCATCAATGAACTCACTTCGGGGGAGATTGTTAGCCTCAAAATATTGAGCCGAACTGGAAGTTCGTTCATTACGTGTACGGGTCTCGGTCATTTAATTAGTTAATGTTGTAATAGTATAATATCAGGAATCGGGCTCGATAGATAATCTAATATTGTATATGTTTCGGGTTTAATCCCAAGCAAAACCCGAGCCCGGGTCCTAGTTAAATATCCCGCGCGTCATTTAACGCGACGAGGTATATAAACTCTTTTCTATTTAGAAAAGAGTAAGTTGTTCATTTTCTAAATAATTCTTCTTTTCTATTTTTCTCTCATCTCTCTCTCTCTCTCTCTTCTTTCTCTCTCCACAAAAACAACTCATCTCTTTTCTTGATCTAATTTCGTGTTTAAATATATGAAGTGAAGTGTTACAGGATCCTACACTGTTTGATCAAACTTCCAGCGAGCAAGAAGAATTAACGAGTTGGTTTTAGTGCAAAATTAGGGTTTCCTTTGGTTTTGAAGCTAGGGTTTCGGTTGGGTTCAAGCAATAACCAAAGTATCCTCAACTTTTGTGAGTCCCACATCCTTACTACTCTTGTTTATGCATGCAAATTTTCATGTCATAGATGCGTGCTTGAAACCGTTTAAAAATAAAATCTATTTTTTTGTTGTTTTAGAATATGGATCGAACGTTTAATGAAACCCATAAAAAACATTAGGTAATCTATAAAACATAGTGTTTCTCGTTATAAATCCATGTATTATACCCTCTTTGAAAAGTTAATACATACTTGTTAAGGTTTGGTCAAGGGTAAAAGCAAAACATGACTTTTCATTTACTTGTGTGAGTCGAACAAACATAAAGAACCTATAACGCAACCCTAAGTAGGTGAAGTGGCTAATAAAAATGTGAACCATAGTATGCGGATATGGTAGATGTTATCTATAAGATTCACAAGCTAACAAGAATGATCCGGAGGTCGGGGAGGATTAAACAAATAGAAAGCCATATTATTAGTGAGAGAAAAGGGAAGATGTGTATGTTCTAGAGAGAGAAACACACACACCTTATTACAAAATTATGAATCCTCACCCCTCCATGGAAGTATGGAGGGGATATATATAGCCCTGGATACGATTTACTTACTACACTTGACATTTCTAGTCCTTGCGTGTCCGGCTAATATAAACTAATGTAATTCCGTATTAGCCGACATATTTTAAGGCTAACAATCTTCCCCCAATATGTGGGCATACGGAATTACTTACAATGTTCCTATCAAGTACAAATACAACAAAATAAAGTGACATCCAAGGCGCTTCCAATGCTGAAGATGACGTCTTTGTCTTCTAGTCTTGATACTTGTACTCCAGCTTGGATCTTCTTTGTCTTGACTTGTTCTGGAACCATTGTAGTATGCATGAGTTGGATTAACTTCCCCCCAAATCATGCAGCATGTCTTTAAAAGCTTTCTTCATAGACTCCTTTTTGGCGAAGTTTCTGAATCAGCTTCCCCCCAAACCAACATCCGTATCTTGAGCATATTCTGAAACGTTGATGTAGCTTGAACGATCTTCTAACATTGACATTTAAAGTGCACAGCGGAATTTAGTAGAAGAAACAGTCAACCACACCATCTAATACTGCTTCTATACTGTATCGTGACATTCGGTCTTGGTGAATATCCGTTTGGGGGAACATGCAAGAGATCAGCAACAGTTCTTCTCACGCATGCAGAATACTTCACAAACCATACTAAGTGAAGTAGTATAAACTACTTCCCCCTGGAAGTTGACCTGATAGCATCAAAGTATCAAAGTACACGTATTCCCCCATGATGGTTTCGAACTCTCGGAAGCATCATTGACGTGGACGACCATATACACGAGAAGTTCTTGTCATAAGCAACAATCTTGAAAAGTTATGAAAGACATTGAAGAACTTTGAAAGATTTTGCTGAGACTATGAAGTATCATTGACGTTCAGTAGCTTCAAATGTCCCGTGAGAGTTGCTGATCACATCTCAACCTTTTACTCTATGGCTAACTTACCAACCTCGTATTCTGTCGGCTATTGCTGTGACCACTTGGTGAAGTAAACCCGATATACCAAACTTGAAAATGAAGTAGAATTCCCCAAATTTGTTACTTAAGCTTGCACTGTTGTTGATTGAAGAACGGTGCAGAAGAAAGCCTCTAAGTACCCTATACACTCAACTAAGAGCCAAAATAAGTACAACACCTCTTGAGACTATCCACATCGGCATCTGCGTGTGACACTGAGCACTACAATGTAACTCCTTTAAGTGATAGCTATAACCCGTGAGTACTACAATGTAACTCCTTACATCGGGTATAACTAGATAATCCAAGTCTCAACCATAACTGTATACGTTCAAGCAAGTCGTCAAACGATAGATTGGGTTTGAAGAAAAGGGGTAGAAAGTAGAAGGAAGTCTCGATGATGAAATAAGTAGACGCCTTCGTGAAACCCACTTCAAAGCTCAAATAAGGGATACCAAATCAACTTCGTGATCACTTGACATTAAAATTCAAATTCCATAGCCGTTTTGACGTTTAAGTGAATCTTATTCGGATCTTTTGTAGTGTTATGTATCGTGTTTGTTGTGTTGTTGAAATCAATTGACATTCACGGGATTTTACAATTCTATGATTTAAACCGATAAATGAATTAACGGGATTTTACAAAATCAATAGAAAACCGTGAGTGATTTGATTCGGAAAAAAAACCGTCAGCGACGAAAATTTCCAAAAAAAACTGAAAAATGTCAATAAATCATAGAAAACGATGTTTTTGGCCTTCGAAAAATCCTTAACCAGCTAAAGGGTGGTTACAGCGTGATCCGTCTCGTTTTTCTCTTCGATTTGAGAGGTCACGGGCCTAAAACGGACTTACGGATCAAAAGTTATGGCCGTTTTACTGAAACCGTTTTCGTCACGCAAGATTGCTAAAAAAATTTCGTTCGGTCCAAAAATTTGCTCGTTCGGTCCTCCGCTAGTTCGATCAGCTCGTTCGAGCCTCTCGTTCGAACCACTCGTTCGATCAGCTCGTTCGAACCTCTCGTTCGAACCGCTCGTTCGGTCCTCCGCTAGTTCGATCAGCTCGTTCGAACCTCTCGTTCGAACCACTCGTTCGATCAGCTCGTTCGAACCTCTCGTTCGAACCGCTCGTTCGATCCTCTCGTTCGAACTGCTCGTTCGATCAGCTCGTTCGAACCTCTCGTTCGAACCTCTCGTTCGAACCGCTCGTTCGAATCGCTCGTTCGAACCGCTCGTTCGATTGGCTAGTTCGATCGTGCTTGAAGAAGATGCTCGTTCGATCAAAACAGAAAAAACCACTCGTTCGATCAAAACAGAAAAGAAACCACTCGTTCGATCCTTGCAAGAAGTTGCTCGTTCGATCCTTAAAGAAGAACCTCGTTCGATGGTCTTTGTTCCACTCGTTCGATCCACGCAATACATCAAACACCTTGACGTACCTTCTTCTTCTCTTCGTTTCAGCCTCATACGATAAGCACAATAAATCATTAAGCCGAATCATTAAGCACAATACGCCGAACCAATGAGCTCAAAAAAAATGAAATCACAAACACAACATACTCGAATACAATACACCCCCGGTTAGCTCTTGATACCAATTGTTATCCCAAAGATTCACAAGCTAACAAGAATGATCCGGAGGTCGGGGAGGATTAAACAAATAGAAAGCCATATTATTAGTGAGAGAAAAGGGAAGATGTGTGTGTTCTAGAGAGAGAAACACACACACCTTATTACAAAATTATGAATCCTCACCCCTCCATGGAAGTATGGAGGGGATATATATAGCACTGGACACGATCTACTTACTACACTTGACATTTCTAGTCCCTGCGTGTCCGGCTAATATAAACTAATGTAATTCCGTATTAGCCGACATATTTTAAGGCTAACATCTTCCATTTTGGATATAGGTGGGCATACGGGAATACTTACAATGTTCCTACAAGTACAAATACAACACAATAAAGTGACATCCAAGCGCTCCATGCGAATAATGACGTCCTTTGTCGTCTAGTCTTGATATTGTATTCAGCTTGGATCTACTTGTCTTGACTTGTTCTGGAACCATGTATATACATGAGTTGGCTTAACTTCCCCCAATACATGCAGCATGTCTTTAAAAGCTTTCTTCATAGACTCCTTTTTGGCGAAGTTTCTGAATCAGCTTCCCCCCAAACCAACATCCGTATCTTGAGCATATTCTGAAACGTTGATGTAGCTTGAACGATCTTCTAACATTGACATTTAAAGTGCACAGGAATAAGTAGAAGAAACATCAACCACAACCATCTAAACAGCTTCTGAACTGTATCGGTGACTTTTCGTTCTTTGTGGAATATCCGTTTTGGGGGAATCATGCAAGAGATCAGTCAACAGTACATCTCACGCAAGCAGAATACTTCACAAACCATACAAATTGAAGTTAGTAATAAACATACTTCCCCTGGGAAGTTGAACCTGATATCCCCCCCCGCATCAAGTATCAAAGTACACAACGAATCCCCCATGATGGTTTCGAACTCTCGGAAGCATCATTGACGTGGACGACCATATACACGAGAAGTTCTTGTCATAAGCAACAATCTTGAAAAGTTATGAAAGACATTGAAGAACTTTGAAAGATTTTGCTGAGACTATGAAGTATCATTGACGTTTAGTAGATTCAAATGTCCCGTGAGAGTTTGCCGATCCACCATCTAACCTTTTACTCTATTGCAAACTTACCAACCTCGAAATCCCTGTCGGCTATTGCTGTGATCACTTGGTGAAGTAAACCCGATATACCAAACTTGAAAATGAAGTAGAATTCCCCAAATTTGTTACTTAAGCTTGCACTGTTGTTGATTGAAGAACGGTGCAGAAGAATAAAATACTTAGAGCATTACCCGGCCTCTAAAATCATCATTCCATTTTGTTTTATAGAACCTGGCCCAGCAAGGGATATTCGGTTAAGGCCCGAATCCATCCAACTAAATATAACCCCTTATAATTAAGTCATATCAAACCCTAATTGTAAACCACAAAAACGCAGTCAACAATATCCTTCTCCCATCTCTTCCATCATTCGAAGCCAAAAGAAACAAAGATGAGATCTTTTTTTTTTTGCTATTAACCCAAATCGTCAACCACGCATCTCATCTTTAAAAAAATGAACCATATTGATCATTATCTTAGGCATAGCAACCCATAAATCATGTCACAACCGAGCTTCAAATCAGCAGAATGACAACGACTAGATCTCACAAAAGAGGTCTCGGGTAGGTTTCCTTTTATTTTGGGTTGTTCATAACGAATCAAAGGAAGAGAGTAACAAACTTGTTATATCTCTTGCTTTAAGTTCGAAAAAAAAATAAAAATGAGAAGACTTGTTCTTCTACATTTGTAAGATCAATGAGGAAAAATCGTTTGTGTGACGAATCTTTTTATGGTCTTGAATTTATTGAAACACACAAATGATGAACCTGAGATCTTTGTTATTTGTTTTGATTCGAGTCAATGATGTGGGATGGAGATGTAGTTGGAAGAGGATGGATGAATAATGTTGTGATGATGTTGATTGTGACGAAGGAATTAATAGGTTAGACATGGATTTGTTGGATTGATGTTGATGTTGTTGAGGTTGTTATATTAGTGGTTTTAATCGAGTCTGCTCTGTCATTCTATTTCATTCCTGTCATGTTGATGTTGTTCATTATTGTTGGTTGACTCATTGAGTTTGACCGGGTCAACTCGGTAAATACCGAGTTGACTCGGTTTTGTTCTTGGTATAATAAAACGCAATCAACCCCAAGGCAAAACGCAACCCGTTTGGGAGTCAAAACGCAACATGGTCTTGCGAGTCAAAACGCAACATGGTCTTGCGTGTCAAAACGCAACAGAGTCAAAACTCAGGCAGCATGACATTTGTACTTTCTTGTTTAAGGGTCTTCAATCGTCAAAACGCAACGTCAAAACGCAGCAGTTGTGAACCAAAACGCAATTTGGTTTTTGCCATTTTCATCAAAACGCAATCTGCCAATCCTGTACTTTTTGTACTCCTTTTTTTTCTTACATCAAAACGCTACCAAGCAAAAAATAGATAAACTTACTTGACTTTTAAGCTCAAAAAGAAACAGCAGATACATATGATGAAACAAGAATGAGACTAATCTTATAACAGCCATAGTGTAAACATTTTCATGATTTTTTCACGAGAAAAAAAAACGATGAACAGTAAACGCGTGAGCAGTCACATTAACAGTAACATGAACAGTGTATGAACAGTAACCGGAACAGTGCATGAATAGTACATCAAACACATGATACATTACACCCCTGCAGCTCTGATGCCAATTGTTATCCATAAGATTCACAAGCTAACAAGAATGATCCGGAGGTCGGGGAGGATTAAACAAATAGAAAGCCATATTATTAGTGAGAGAAAAGGGAAGATGTGTGTGTTCTAGAGAGAGAAACACACACACCTTATTACAAAATTATGAATCCTCACCCCTCCATGGAAGTATGGAGGGGATATATATAGCCCTGGACACGATTTACTTACTGCACTTGACATTTCTAGTCCTTGCGTGTCCGGCTAATATAAACTAATGTAATTCCGTATTAGCCGACATATTTTAAGGCTAACAATCTTCCCCCAATATGTGGGCATACGGAATTACTTACAATGTTCCTATCAAGTACAAATACAACAAAATAAAGTGACATCCAAGGCGCTTCCAATGCTGAAGATGACGTCTTTGTCTTCTAGTCTTGATACTTGTACTCCAGCTTGGATCTTCTTTGTCTTGACTTGTTCTGGAACCATTGTAGTATGCATGAGTTGGATTAACTTCCCCCCAATTCATGCAGCATGTCTTTAAAAGCTTTCTTCATAGACTCCTTTTTGGCGAAGTTTCTGAATCAGCTTCCCCCCAAACCAACATCCGTATCTTGAGCAGATTCTGAAACGTTGATGTAGCTTGAACGATCTTCTAACATTGACATTTAAAGTGCACAGCGGAATTTAGTAGAAGAAACAGTCAACCACACCATCTAATACTGCTTCTATACTGTATCTTAAGAGGTTTTTAGAACTAGCGGTACTAACATAGAACATCGGTACTTAAACTTTTAAAGCAAAGCACGGTGCTAACTTTTAGTTAGTACCGTAGTTCACCAATTTTTGATTCTCACTTTTAGATCGTTAGTAGGCTATATGTTATGATTTTTTTGAGCATAAGCTCATTGGAGGGTGAACTAAATCTGTTTGAGGTTTGTTTAAAGTTTTGAGCTTATTTCAGTAGCTTATTTTAGGTCTAAAAGTGCTTATTTTCATTAAAATCCAAAAAATAAGTAGTGTATCATTTGTGCTTATAGTGCCTTATTTCAGGGCTTATTTAAAAAAAAATGATAGGTGTGGGCTTAATAAGGACTCATTAGAGAGCTATTTTCCCACGCCCACTTTTCAGTTTGGCTTATTGGTGATTTAGAAGCTTTTTATATTGCATATTTAAGAAAAAGTAGAGTTTACTACTTTTGATGCAAATTAAGATAATTAAGTTGTGTATTTGGTTGAAAAAGCTTTTTGAATCAGATTAAGCAATCATATAAGCTTTCCCAAAACAACTCTCCTTTTTGGAATTTGAGCTTAATTTTAGTTTGTAGTGTCCAAAAATAACCAAAAACAAAATTTTAAGCAAACTTTTCCGCAAATCAGCACATAATTGCTTTTTGGAGCTTATAAAAGTGCTTCATTTTCCGCAGGTGTCTTTATAAAGTTGCTTAAAAACATGTTTTGTGAAACAACTTTTGGTTTTGCGTTTTGGCTAAAAAACGACTTTTAAAATCAAAGCACTTTTTGGGACTTGGACTAAAATCCGGGATTGGGGTCAGGGTAGGAAAAAAAAGAATTTAATTTGGTCTTTTGTCAAAAATAGTCCCTGTCGTTAGTCCATTGTTAGTTCTTGTTAGGTTTAGTTTAATTATTTTAGATTTAGTTTATTTTAAATTATTTAAATTAAGCATTAACCATAGATAAAATTTGGTGTTTTATTTGTTAAATTTCAGCACTTTTTCTCCACTTATGTAATATTCTTTATACAAAAAAACTTTAGGGTTTTATTCAGCGGGCCCACGATATTTTTTCGTGCCGTTTTTAAGGTATTTTAAAGTTATATAAGCTTTCGTTTTTTAGTTCTTTATTTTTAATCGTTTTTTGTATATTTGATTGGTAAGAAATAAGAAAACCTCATCATACCTTGTCATATTCAATACATCAATCATCACTCTGTCATTCGACTTTTATCCATTCCAAGCCTCGTTGGGACAATACGACCCGGGAATTATACTTCCCGGCTTTAACCCCAAATTTAAAAATATATTTTATTTGGTGGAACTTTTAACCATTCCTTGTGCAAAGGTAATTGGTTGAGTGTTTGCCTATATTATATATATATATATATTATTGACGAGTCAATTTTTGGCGCCGCTGCCGGGGAGGCTGAAAACGATTATCGTTACATTTGACAATTTGTGTTTGAATCTGTGAATATTTTCTTCTATAAAAATATAAAAAGTACAAAAATATTTTTCATTTTCTTTTACTAGTATAATTATCATATAAAAAAAACCCAAAAATATAAAAACATTGTCCATAAAAAAGAAATAAAATTCACAAATTGGTAAAAATACCAAAATATAATATTCTCAATTGAGGTATTATCATAATAACTTCCGGTGAACTTGTTGGTTCCCAACTCGAACAAAAGATTCAAAAACTTGCCATTTGTGTCTCTTACGACGTACGGCTCACCTTGAAAAGTTAAACAAGCTATAAAGTGGGTATAAGGAGGGTTGTTCCGAGGAACTACGACCCGAAAGGAGAAATAAGCTTTGCGCTATTCCTACTCCTCCGCTCACCTGTGCGTTTATCTTTTTGAGAGCTACACGGGAGTAGTGAGATTATTGTTGAAGTTGATCTTATCTTCTCATTGTCCGTAAAATACATTGTGAATAAATCATTGAAAAACCAAAAAAAAACAAAAAAAAAAATTAGTGTAAATTTTCTTTTTGTATTTCTATTTTGTGCATGCGCACTCGTTCTCAAGCCCGTAAACGTCCGACACAACAAGTCCGGCAAACTTCATTGAAACACCCAATCTTGAGAAGCCAAATAACAACCAAAGAACTTTTCAATCCTCCACGGGTTTACGATGGCTGATAATCTACTATGGCGGAATTACTCGAAGCTCCCACCGAGGTTACGAGGATGAGATCGTTGTTCCCTGAAATTACTGTCGAACAACTTGAATCAAGCATGGTCTAAGCTTACTCTTGTTCAAAACAAGCAATTTTATTGACACGATAAAGAAACCCACATGCTCACAACCGATATTTTTAACAAGATCACTTCTATCGATGAAGATCTCGGAACGTCCCGATACGTCGGTTAACTTATGCTTTCCCCCATTTTTCCCTCGAGGGAGCAGCCTGGATTTGGCTTGAAAAAGAGCCCCCTCAATCAATTCTTACATGGGATGATCTTGTTTCGAAATTCATTAACAAATTCTTCCCTCCCTCTAAAACAACAAATCTTCAAAATGAAATCACAAGATTTCAACAAAAATTTGGTGAAGACGTTTATACAGGGCATGGGACTGTTTCAATGATCTTCTTAGTGGGATGCCCCCGACATCAATGGTTTTTTCAGAATTGCATCAACTCGATACATTCTATAATTCCTAAATTCCGAGAAGATCAAGATTCATTTGAAACTCCCGCTGCGGGTGGTAACTTACTGGATAAAATGCCTCGAGAATGCCTAAAAATCATCGAGAGCAAGTCCAAAGTTAGTCAATCACGAAGCAAATAAAATTTGTTTAAAAGTGAGTAAGAGCTCTTCTACCCATGCAGTTTCATCCGATATTACTGAGCTGAAAGATATGGTTAGAGAGCAATGAATTCTCGATAAGAAAAACCAAAACTCCAGCTCCCACTTCACCATTAAAAAAAATAATAAACTAAAAAAAAAAAAAAAAAGCGTCGAGCAAAGCTGTGTAACATACGGGGGTGGTCAATCTTACCAAAATTGTCCACCACCGATGGCAACCTTTATCCGTGACAATATCCAAATAGTGTCACAAGCCGCCGCATTAACTACAACCAAGGGATGCCAGTTACCGACCTCAGATGGTCGCAAACCAAATTTGACACTTCAACCGGGACACATTCCGCACCTATGCCAAACCACAAAACAACCAAACTTGGGGGATCAATTTCAACCAATAATCTGGGAACCAATTTTAACCAAAAATCAGGTAATAATTTCAATCAAGGACAGTTTACACCCAGATTAATCAACACCCCATGAACCTTTTCAAAGTCCAACAGTTCCACCAGCACCAGTGTGTCTAAGCCCGATTTTTGATAACTACATCAAAGCTAATGGACGCGGTTATGCAAAAATAGAAAAATCAAAATGCAAATATAACGGGAAAGCCTTATTACCAAATTCGTAAAGAGTAAATACCCGCTTCTACTTTCGGGTTCGGGTTCCTTCCAAGCTACACCAATTGCTAACCCGAAAGGTAATGTCAAAAGCAATCACTACCAAGCGGTGTTTTCCTATAATGGAACCTCAAATTTCTTTCTTCTCCTCCTAAAGAGAAGGAAAATGAACCGAAGTGACAAAGGAACGGTGCAGACCCAGCACCGAAAACATCCAACCTCCGGTGGTCCAAATTAATGATCAAATTGGTGAGCCCGTTGTTGCTTTCAAAAGACAAACAACATGTGCCTTATCCTTTCAAGGCCAACAAAGAAAAGCCTCCGGAAAAAGACAATCTCTAGCTTCCAAAATTTATGGAGATTTTTCGGAATCTCCATTTCGAGCTAAGTTTCGCGGACGCTCTCCTACACATGCCCAAATTTGCTCCAATGTTTAGAAAACTCCTCAATGACAAGGATAAGATGATTGAGTTGACAAAGACACCGGTAAATGAGAATTGCTCGGCGGTTATCCTAAAAAAGTTTCCCGAGAAACTTGGAACCTCCGACAGATTTCTTATACGTATGGATTGTTTTTGGAGATGAAATGAATGCCTTAGCCTTTGGCCGATCTCGTGCAAGCATCAACCTAATGCCTCTCTCCATTTGGAAAGAACTAAGTCTCCCAGCTTTGACCAAAACCCCAATGATACTTGAACTTGCCGACCGAATGAATTTCTACTCCTACCAGCATCGCCGAGGATGTTTTCGTGAAAGTGAACATTCTTTTATCCTGCCGATTTTTGTGGTCGTTGATTACGTTGCCGATCCTCGGGTTCCCCTAATCTTAGGAAGACCTTTCTTAAGGACGGCACGTGCCTTGATCGATGTTCACGGTGAACAAATGACCCTTAGGCACGATGACCAATCCGTGACCTTCAAAGTTGGTGATACTAAGACTTTCTCCTACAATAATCAATGAAACTGGTTAACCGAGTCGATGTTAATTGACATTGCTTGCGAAGAATATTCAAGAAGTACTGAAATTTCTGAAAGTGGCAATTCCCAACTTCTACGTCTGAACCTTATGATCGTTCTCGGCTTCTCCATCTTTCACTCACCTTCGAGGAAGTGGATTTTCTAATGGAAGAGATCGAAAATTTCTTAAAACATGATGATTCAATACCACCAGTGTTGACGCAATCTATGATTCTGAGGGATTATACTGTTACCTGAGAATTTGTTAAGTGTACTCATAGTGACCCCAAATCTACTTCCGTCACCATGTTTGTGAAATAAATGTGACCTGAAGAGATTAAATCATCATGTGAAGTCCTCCCGACCTTGAACTCAAGACCTTACCATCGCCATCAATGAGTATACTTTTTGAAGTGATACAAATTAACCGTATAATCGCTAAAAACTTAAAAGATGAGGATAAAAACCCAGCCCTGATCAAGGTTCTTAAGGCCACACAAACAGCCATACCTTGGAAGATTTATAATATTAAAGGGATAATCTACCAGTTTTGCACCCATTAGATTTTGAATGGAGAAAATGCCAAAACCCGTAGTTCAAACATCAGAGAAAGTTTAACCCAAAATCCATAGGTTATTAACAAGAAGTTATCAAACTTCTTGATGCGGGTTAATTTACACTCCCATCACTGACATCCCTGGGTGACCCCGGTTTCATTGTGTCCCTATCAAGGGAGGCATAAACCGTGAGTAAAAAATGAAGAAAATGAGTTAATACCCACTAGGTTGGTAACGGGATGACGAGATTTGCATCGATTAACGAAAACTCAATGATCAACTCGTAAATGACCCATATTCCGTTGCCATTTAAGGATCAGATGCATGAAAGATTACCGAAATGAGTACTATTGCTTTTTGAAACGGATTCTCTGCTACTTTTAGATCCTGATTGACACCACTTATCAAGAGAAGACTACCTTCCCTGCCCTTAACGGGAACATTTGCCTATCGCGATGCCTTTTAGGTATGCAATGCACCGGGGGCGCGGTCCAAAGTGTATGGTTGCAACTTTCACGATATGATTGAGAAAACCATGGAAGTCTTCATGATGATTTCTCAGTTTCGGTGAAATCTTTCGTCACTCATTGCCTTTCCTGTAACACCCCCAAAAATACAACAATGCAGCGGAATACCACATGGGGTGCTACTTCATAATACACAGCGCTAGATACAAGAGAACGACCTCTAAATGTGTCGTTTGTAAAACAATCTCGTTGATTTATCATAATCTTGAATAAAAAATACATTTGTCCCAATAATTGCATCACAATGAAAAGCTTGAATGTATAGACTCCAATGCACTTCAAGAAATCCGAGCATATAATTTCCCTGAGAAAAACATGCTTAAAAAGGTCAACATAAAGTTGGTGAGTCATAGGTTTCTGTAAATACAAACGTTCGTTTCAATAAATGTATCTGCCCACTGTATCATTACAGTGTCATATAAAAACGTTTAATGACTACTGTCTCCCTACAGTATCATAAAATAATTGTATGACCATTTAAATCCTTAAATGTCCTTCCAAAATGTATGTGTGACTTTTAGAAATCAATTAGCTGTAAAATATGCAAGACCATTTCTATCCCCAAATAGTCCCAAAATGTACGTGTCAAAGTTGGATCACAATTATCCAAAATATGTATTTCCACTTTATTCAAGTGTGTATAAAACCAGGATTTCCATTACTTTAAGTTCATGAAACTAAGTCGCTAATCATAAACAATGGCCATGTGCTTACAACGGAGCACTGAATTACTTGACGTGTGCCTACAACGGATGTCCCCACTTGGACACCCTCAGCATTGAATTACTTGACGTGTGCCTACAACGGATGTCCCCACTTGGACACCCTCAGCATTGAATTACTTGCAACATACAACCGGAGCTAATCCATGTCATAAAATATAGCATGCGTTTACGTTTAAAAACTAAACCAGGTATTGTATCTCCTCAAGAGATATATAAATGAGTATGTAAACCAAACAGGTAATCAACCATGTAAATGCGTTTGTAAACATGTATGCAGACGAGTTGAAAATGAGCACGTAACGAGTTTAAATCAAACACGTAATTGAATTTGGATCAAGTGATTAGCGTTGTGTTTTCGGGCAAGTAAGCTTTTGACATGCTCAAAGCTTGCCACAGAGAACCACGGGGGACCATTACGGTGCCAATTACACCGCTAAAAAGGATCTTCGATACAGGATTTTATGGCCCCACGATCTACAAGGAGCCATGAGTTGTCACCCGATGTGACATTTGTCAAACGTCTAGCAAATTTCGCAACGTAATGGAGATGCCACAAAAAGCTCTATCCAAGTTTGCGAAATCTTTGACATGTGGGGCATTGATTTTATGGGGCAGTTCCGTCTTCAAGAGGGAACAAATATATACTGTGGCCTTCGATTACTTGTCGGAAATGGGTGAAGCAAAGCGCTCCCCACCAACGACGCCCGAGTTGTTTGAAAATTTCTTAAATCTCTCTTCGCTTGATTCGATGCCCCTCGTGCTATTATAAGTGCTCGCGGAACCCCCATTTTTTGCGTGACTAATTTGCAAAGGTCATGCTTAAATACGGAGTCACTCATCGTCTCTCCACCTTGTATCATCCATAAACAAGTGGACAGGTTGAGGTATCCAATCGTGGTTTGAAAAGGATTCTTGAAAGAACCGTGGGGGAAAATCGTGCCTCTTGGTCGGATAAATTAGATGACGCACTTTGGGCCTTCCGTACAGCTTACAAAAACCCATAGGGTGACACTCCCGTACAGCTTGTTATGGAAAGGATGTATTACAGATTGAGTTGGAGCACAAAGCTTACTGGGCCCTTAAGCATACAAACTTTGATATCAAAACCGCGGTGATCACAGAAAAGTTTAGCTCAACGAACTTAATGACTTCGTGATCATGCCTACGAAAACTCTTTAATTTACAAAGAGAAAACAAAGAGAATCCATGACTCCAAGATCAAAAATCGCGTTTTCAACGTCGGTGATCGAGTCCTCCTCTTTAACTCTAGATTGAAGATTTTCTCGGGCAAGCTTAAGACCCGCTGGAGTGGACCATTCACTGTAACCCAAGTTTTTCCATATGGCACTGTCGAGTTATCCCAAAACTCCAGGCCAAATTTCAAAGTAAATGGTCATCGTTTAAACACTACTTTGGAGGGGACGTACCACAATTGGTAGTCCCGGATCTCCAGACGTTCCCCATGGGCCAATAAATTCGGGGGGGTCAAGCATAGCGACCTTAAACAAGCGCTTCGTGGGAGGCACCCCATGCTTATCGTAGTATTGTGTAAAAATGAATAAGTGTTTTCTTGTTGTGTGGAGGCTCGCCTCTTCCATTACCCGTGTTTCGTGTTTGTGTTGTTAATTGTCCAGGATTGCCCGGATTGTGAAGACTCTCGTGCTCTCAGTTTTGTCTTTCATCCACAAGAGTTTCACATCCTCAGCTTCATTTTGGGAATCCAATATCCTAATCTAATCGACTAACGTTTTATCTTTTGGCACACTTCATAAACGGCCTTAGATTTACGTAGGTGCCCCTTTCAAAACATCGAGGACGATGTTTAGTTCTAGTATGGGGGGATCTTCGATTTGATTTTGACCTGCAGCCGTTGTTATCACGTAATCCCGTTTTTACCACCAAATTTTTGCAAAAATACCAAAAAAAAAAAAAAATTTAAAAATTTTCAAAAATAAAATAAGTGTTTTGTCACAGTTTCGACTTTCCTAATGGGTAGAATGAGAATAATTTTTGACTCGATCGGGCGTGTTGAGCCCTAGCTAGTTCCTCAATTGTAGGCTAAGCTTTCACGAATTCTGTGTTTCGAATTTTAATAAGGTGAAGAACAAGAAGTGATAGAGTTAAATATAAGTTTATGTGCTGAGCAAGATTCTTCTAAAATTATCTGAGTAACTGTGACTTTTTCTCCCATTAGCTTCTAATCCCCTAATCATACGTGCTATTTCAATTCAACTAAGGTCAAACTATGTTTTTAGAAAAAGCTCAAAATTTGTAACTTGATTCTTTAAAGCGAGATTTTTAGTTCTTGTAATATTGATAAGTTAAAAAATGCAAAAGAAGCAGAATGAACTATGAAATGCCAAAAAATGCATGAATATTAAAATTATGCCAATGAAGCATGCATTTGAGTATATGGAGCAAGTAAAAGATGTGTCGTGATATCCCACTCCGCTAACCGCGAGGTGGGGGTTCAAACTAAGACATCTTTACTTTTAGGGATTTGGTGTGTTGTGATATCTCACCTGGAAGCGAGGTCTAGGTGAGGGTTCAAACTAAGAAACCTATCCTTAGCCATATTAGGAAGAAGGTGTTGATGTGATTTCCCACTACCGCTGCAACGGGGTGAGTTTCAAACTATGAACACGGTCGTTGGTTGTGAAATCTACTAGGGAGCGGGCCTAGTAGGGTTCAAAACTAAGCAACGCATTCCTAGCTTTAAGAACTTATGATTATGATGATGAAGATGTTGCAAAAAGTTCTACAGTTAAAATTTCGTTCATTTAGAAATCAAGTCACAAGGTCCTAATAAGTTGTTGCTTTGAGTCATGATTCATCTTGAATTACGACTATGGAAATAAGTTGATCTATGGTTGAGTTGAAATGAGTACACACATTTAAATCATATATCCATGTTGGGAGTTAAAAGTTCCCAAGTCAAAAGTACGATTGCTTAATATTTAGACTTATATTGAAAATGATTTGTTTAATAGCGTGTTTGGAACTAGTGAAAAATCGGGACGGATTGAATTTATCCGTCAGGACATCCGTAGATTATTCCTTATGGGGCTTCTCCATTTATGATCCCAATGTTGATAAATTAAGGAAGTGTCAAACAGGTAGTTAAGAAAAGAAAAAGGAAAATCCAAAAATATTAGGGATAGTTAGTGTACATATGAAAAATTGGTGAAAACGGGACTCGTCAAAGCTATTGATTCTTGAGTTCCCCTTGACAAACGCCTAGCTACTTTTCGAGGTTATAGACGAGGGGATTAAGATTCTTGGTTTATGGTGTTACTTCATAACATTGCGTGAGACACGGCAATACCTTAGTATGGGGGATTTTGGTCTGTGCTTAATTACACCTACCATTTTCCATATAAAAAACGGACTTAAACGGAAAAAACGTACCAAAGATACATTGTATTTGTATGTTTTGCATTTGAATTGTGCAGGAACGGATATTCAAAAGAAAGCCAAAAACAAACAAAACCGAGCACGGAATGGAAAAGACAAAGTCAAATCAAAGTCAAAAGTCAACCAAGTGAAGAAAATACAACTTAAGGGACTAAAACTGCCAAACCTCAAGTTGTATTACAAGAGTTAAAAACACGGTTGGAAATTGCAAACGGGCCAACAGTTTGTTATAAGAAATCGAGGGCCAAAGCTGCTCCAACCTCCCAAACTCCATCTTTCCGCCTAAACAAAACACGTACAGAGGTAGGATGTCTTCCTACTTCTCCTGCAAAACACTCAACACCCTAGAAAAATCATTTCAACCACTCCTCTATTTCCCCCCCAGCTGTATAAGTGCCATGTTGGCAATCCCTCACCACTTTCCAAGCTTTTCGATGGCTGTGATTGACTCCAAAGAAGCACAAAAGAAATTGAAGGCTGGGATTTGTTTTAGAATCACCTCACACAACAAACACACTTGGTTTTTGTCTCTTACCAAAGACAACACGAAGAAGAGAGAAGAGAGTCCAAGAAACCAAGACCTTAATTCGTTTTAGTATAAATAGGGCCATTGTAACCCAAGTTAGAGAGTTAGTTTTTAGTTTTTAATATCTTAGAAAATCTTAGCTTAATTTTCAGTCATTTACAACTATTTGTACTTTTTCTTTCAGCTTTGTACTAATTTCCAAGTTTAATGAAGTGTTGAGGTTTTATGTTAAAATTCCAATTTTCAAATTCCAAGTTCTCACTTGTTACTAATGTGCCTACTTGCATTTGAAAGCTTTCAAAGGGAGCTTGTTTTTAAGTTGTTTTTGTTTTAGTAAAAGAAAAATATAGATAGTAGTTAAGGGGAAAATAACAAAAAATCAGTCTCCAATACACACACTTATTTTATGGATGATAAGCCAGTTCTGGATGGGCTTATGGACTCTCACTAGTTGTTTTACACAAGCTAGAGCTTGTAGACTCTTTGTTTAACCCTGTTTTGAGCAAGGGTGTTGTAAGTCTCTCTTTTTCTTGATTTTCTTACTTATTGTAGAACTGCTTATAGAGCTTATTTGTTACTTATATTTGCTTATTTATGCTTTATCATGTTGTTTAGTGCTTATCATCTTTTTTTTTACTGCTTAGCTTTCAGTTCTCAAAAATGAGGTGCAAACTTTTTAGTTAGTACTGTTAGTTTTGAATGTAGTTATGTAAGTGCTTACCACTAATTGAAATCTGTTCATAAGTACCTTATGTTGTCATTTGATAATCTGTTTTTAACAAATTAGGATCAAATCAGCTTGAGTAAAATGACTTTTGAAAACTTTAAGAGTTTTTTAGAACAAGCGGCGCTAACTCAAAGCTAGCGGTACTAACTTTTAAAGCTAGCGGTACTAACTTTTTGTTAGTACCGGTAGTTCACCAATTTTTGATCTCACTTTTAGGATAGTTAGATTAGGTTTTCGGTTATGATTTTTTGAGCATAAGCTCATTGGAGGGTGAACTAAATCTGTTTGAGGTTTGTTTAAAGTTTTGAGCTTATTTCAGTAGCTTATTTTTGGTCTAAAAGTGCTTATTTTCATTAAAATCCAAAAAATAGTAGTGTAGTGATTTGTGCTTATTGTGCTTATTTCAGTGGCTTATTTATAAAAGTGAATAGGTGGGCTTAATAAGGACTCATTAATGAGCTTATTTCCAAAAGATTACTTTTCAGTTTGGCTTATTGGTGATTTTAGCTTATTTAAGAAAAAGTTAGAGTTTACTACTTTTTTATGCAAATTGAGTTAAGTTAAGTTGTGTTTGGTTGAAAAAGATTTTTGGGAATGATTAGCAACATATAAGCTTTCCAAAACATCTCTCTTTTTGAATTGAGCTTTTTTTGAGGTTTTGTTGTGTCCAAAATACCAAAAACCAAAAATTTAAGCAACTTTCTGCAATCAGCAGCTTATTTGGCTTTTTTGGAGCTTATAAAGTGCTTATTTTCGCAAGGTGTCTTTATTAAAGTTGCTTAAAAACATGTTGTGAACAACTTTCGTGTTTTTTTGGCTTAAAAACGACTTTTTAAATCAGCACTTTTGGGGACTTGGACTAAAAATCGGGATTTGGGTTCGGGTAGGAAAAAAAGAATTATTTTGGTCTTTGTCACAAATAGTCCCTGCCGTTTAGTCATTGTTAGTCCTTATTAGTTTTAGTTTAATTATTAGTTAGTTTAGTTTTAATTGGTTTAATTAAGCTTTAACCACTAGATAAAATTTGGGGTTTTTAGCCCTCGTTTTTCGTGCCCGTTTTAGGTTTTAAGTTATATAGCTTTCATTTTTAGGTTTTATTTAATCGTTTTTGCATATTTAACTGGTAGAAATAGAAAATTCATCATATCCTTTGTCATATTCAAACATCAATCATCAATCCGTCATTCGATTTTCCATTCAAGCCTCGTTGGGACAAACGACCCGGGAATCATACTTCCGGAAACATATATATTTTATTTTGGTGAACTTTTAACCATTCATTGTGAAAAGGTAATTGGTTGAGTGTTTGCTTATATATTATATATATATACATTATCACTAGAGTTCATTTTTTTGGCTCCGTTGCCGGGGAGGGTGAAACCATTATCGTTTACGTTTGCAATTTGTGGTTGATCTGTGAATATTTTCTTCTATAAAATATAAAAATACAAAAATATTTTTATTTTCTTTTATTAGTATAATTATCATATAAAAAAATGTCTCTAAGAATATAAATACATTGGTGCCTCTTTCCATAAAAAAAAGAATAAAATTCACCAAATTGGTAAAAATACCAAAATATAAATCATTCTCAATTGGGTATTATCACAATAACTTCGGTGAACTTGGTTGGTTCCCAACTCGAACAAAAGAATTTAAAAACTTGCCAGTTGTGTCTCTACAACGTTACGGGCTCACCTTGAAAAGTTAACAAACTAAAAAGGTGTGGTATAGGAGGGTTATGAACTCACCTCAAGTGAGCGCAATATCAAGTTTATCACGCAAAAATGCGTCCGAATCGTCGAAAGAACCTAATCCAATATAAGTCGAATCAGTACTCAAGTACGTTGTTCTAACAACTAACCATATAAAATCCTATATAGGTTATTCTCATATAATTCATTCGGGCTATCATACTTCAAGAGGTTCATGAACAGACGATACGAGGAGCTAGGATACTTTAAATTCGTAAATCAACAAACTCAGTCGATACGTTCATCCGAGAGGCCTCATATGAATTCCTAGTAATTAGCACTTTGATACTAAATAACCATATATCCTCTATTTGCTATATACCAACTAAATCGTTTTAGCGAAAATCCATATTTATTAGGTTAAACGTTTCTATTTACGCCTTTAGCAAAAAAAATGACATAACTTTGTTTGTTTTTAGTCGTTTCTCGGTTTCTTATGCCCACGCTTTCGTGTAAGGAGTGATCATAAAATCACATTTTTAGGTTTTCATGATTCTGATGTGAATAGTGTTTTTACTGTTCATTACAGATTATAGCTTATTAACGCAAAACCCGTAAATGCCGTATCTTATTCGTTATAGCTCCGTTTTTAGCGATTCTTTCGAGCACGTTCTTGTAATTGAAAGTTTTATCATATTATTGATGTTTATAAAGTATAAGTTTCTGTGGTGAATAGTACTTTTTATAAAAATTGTTTTATAAAAGTATTAAAACTATCGTAAATTGTAAAATAGCGATCTTTTCATTATTAACGGTTTTTCGAGTTCTTTATGACCCCTCGATCCTTGTGACATGTAGTATTTTATAAAATCATAAAACATATATGTAAATTTGAATTACAAAACAGCCCCTTAAGATATTTTTCTCAAAATGTGTTTAAAACTTGTTTTTATGACTTTTTAGCTTTACCACTTTGTTACAAACCCATTAGAACCCTTAATATCTTATGTCTTACATATATTAGGTCCATTAGGTCATGTTTTGTCCAAGATTTCAAGATAACAAGTGTTCTAATCTCACTTTTAATCAAAACCCATTAAAGAAACCCTAAATGGTGATTTAGCTAAATAAAACATATGAACACATAAAATCATAAGTATGAATACATAAAGAGTCTTAGTTACCCTTGATGATATGTAGTATGATGACCAAACAAATCCAAACCCTTGGTTAGATCAAAAACACAAGCTTGCACCAATGGAAACCCTAGATTAGGTTTGAAACCCTAATCTTCCAATCTTTGCTCCAATACTTGCAAATGGTTAACCAATGCTTGTAAACACCTTAGAAGGTCTTAGAT
Source organism: Tanacetum coccineum (assembly GCA_026074375.1). NCBI lineage: Eukaryota > Viridiplantae > Streptophyta > Magnoliopsida > Asterales > Asteraceae > Tanacetum > Tanacetum coccineum. The sequence goes on along the minus strand of BQNB010029479.1, from coordinate 34,196 downwards.
GATGTGTGTATGCTTGTATAAGTGGTAGAGAAAATTTGTATGGATTGTGTAAAGGGGTGTTCTTGAGCCGTGGCATGTATAGAGAGAAATGGGAGAGATTTTTGTGTTTTACACCTTAGGAATGTGTTTTGTATGTTTTTCTTACTAGTTAAGCCTTTATATAGGGCTTAACTAAGGTTAAGAAACTCTAGTTAAGTTAACTAGGGTTAAGTTAAAGGAAAATATCTAAAAGATATTTTAGATAAATATCTAATAAATATCTTATAAATATCTTGCATAATATCTCTTGTAAATATCTTGTTAATTAAACGCGAGCTATGACCAAGGTTGAGGAACAAAGATGACACGGTTCATAAAATGATATTTTATGATCATAAGATATAGCGAGGTATGACGTAAATTTTTACGCTGCTAAAACGATAACGAACGCAGTCATCCGTTGATCGTTGTTATTCTTATGATCATAAAATATCTTTTAATGAACCATTTCATCTTCGTGTTCCTAAACCTTGGTCATAGCTCGTGTTTAATTAACAAGATATTTACAAGAGATATTATGCAAGATATTTATAAAGTATATTTATTAGATATTTATCTAAAATATTCTTTTAGAATATTTTCTTTTAACTGAACCCTAGTTACTTAACTAGAGTTTCTTACCCTTAGTTAAGCCTATATAAAGGCCTTAACGTAAGAAAAACATACAAAACACATTCTAAGGTGTAAAACACAAAAATCTCTCCCATTTCTCTCTATACATGCCACGGCTCAAGAACACCCCTTTACACAATCCATACAAATTTTTTACCACTTTATACAAGCATACAAACATCATTCTAAGGACCTTCTTAAGGTGTTTACAAGCATGGGTTCACTTTGCAAGTATTGGAGCAAAAATTGGCAGATTAGGCGTTTCAAACCTAATCTAGGTTTCATCGGTTGCAGCTTTGTGTTTTTGATCCTAACAAGTGTTTGGATTTGTTTGGTTTCATACTACATTCATCAGGGTAACTATGACTCTATTATGTATTCATATTTATAATTAATGTGTTCATATGTTTTATTTAGCTAAAATCACCATTTAGGGTTTCTTTAATGGGTTTTGATTAAAAGTGAGATTAGAACACTTGTTATCATGATATGTAGGACAAAAACCTGAACCTAATGGATCCGATTATATGTAAGACATAACAGATATTAAGGGTTCTAAATGGGTTTGTAACGATAGTGGTAAGCATAAAAAGTCATAAAAACAAGTTTAACCATTTTGAGAAAAATATCTTAAGGGGCTGTTTGTAACTCGAAATTTCTTATATGTTTTATGATTTTAATAAAATACACAAGACACAAGGATCGATGGGGTCATAAAAACTCGAAAAATCCGATTAATATGAAGATAGATACGCTATTAACCTAGTTTACGATAGTTAATACTTTTATAAAACAATTTTTATAAAAAGTACTATTCACCACAGAAACTTATACTTTATAAACATCAATAATATGATAAAACTTTCAATTACAAGAACGTGCTCGAAAGAATCGCTAAAAACGGAGCTATAACGAATAAGATACGGCATTTACGGGTTTTGCGTTAATAAGCTATAATCTGTAATGAACAGTAAAAACACTATTCACATCAGAATCATGAAAACCTAAAAATGTGATTTTATGATCACTTCTTACTACGAAAGCGTGGGCGTAAGAAACGCGAGAAACGGACTAAAAACGACAAAGTTATGTCATTTTTGCTAAAGGCGTAATTATAAACGTTTTTACCTTATAAATATGATTTCGCTAAAACGATTAGATGGTGATATAGCTATATAGAGATATATGTGTTATTAGTTATCAAAGTGCTATATTACTAGGGAATTTCATAATGAGGCCTCTTCGGATGACGTATCGACGAGTTGTTGGATTTACGATTTAAAGTATCCTAGCTCCTCGTACGTCATGTCATGACCTCTTGATTATGATAGCCCGAACGATAATATGATGATAACTATATAGGATTGTATATGGTAGTTGTTAGACAACGTACTTGAGTACTGATTCGACCTATATTGGATTAGGTTGCTTTCGACGATTATCGGACGCATTTTGCGTGATATACTTGATATTAGCTCACTTGAGGTGAGTTCATAACCCTACTTATACCCACTTTTTAGTTTGTTTAACTTTTCAAGGTGAGCCGTACGTTGTAAGAGACACAAATGGCAAGTTTTTTAAATCTTTTGTTCGAGTTGGACCAAACAAGTTCACCGGAAGTTATTGTGATAATACTCAATTGAGAATATTATATTTTGGTATTTTTACCAATTTGTGAATTTTATTTCTTTTTTTTATGGACAATGTTTTTATATTCTTAGAGACATTTTTTTATATGATAATTCTTACTAATAAAAGAAAATGAAAAATTATTTTTTTTTTGTTAACTTTTTTATTTTTATAGAAGAAAATATTCACAGATTCAAACACAAATTGTCAAACGTAACGATAATCGTTTTCAACCTCCCCGGCAACGGCGCCAAAAATTGACTCGTAGTGATAATGTATATATATATAATATATAAGCAAAAACTCAACCAATTACCTTTGCACAAGGAATGGTTAAAAGTTCACCAAAATAAAATATATATGTTTCCCGGAAGTATGATTTCCCTGGGTCGTTTTGTCCAAACGAGGCTTTAAATGAAAATCGAATGACGGATTGATGATTGATGTTTGATATGACAAAAGGATTATAATGAATTTTTAATTTCTACCAGTTAAATATGCAAAAATGATTAAATAAAACCTAAAAATGGAAAGCTATATAACTTAGAAACCAAACACGGGCACGAAAACAGAGGTGCTAAAAAACCTAAAATTTTATCTAGTGGTTAAGCTTAATTAAACCAATTAAACTAAACTAACTATTAATTTAAACTAAAAACTATAAGGACTAAACAATGGACTAACGACAGGGACTATTTGTGACAAAAGACCAAAACCAGAATGGCAAATGAGCTAAAAAAGCTACAATCCCGTTTTTAGCCCAAGTCCCTAAAAAGTGCTGATTTTAAAAAGTCGTTTTTAGCCAAAAACGCAAAACACGAAAGTTGTTCACAACATGTTTCTAAGCAACTTTAATAAAGACACCTTGCGAAAATAAGCACTTTATAAGCTCCAAAAAAGCCAAATAAGCTGCTGATTGCAGAAAGTTGCTTAAACTTTTGGTTTTTGGTATTTTGGACACTACAAACTCAAAATAAGCTCAAATTCAAAAAGGAAAGATGTTTTGGAAAGCTTATATGTTGCTTAATCTAATTCCAAAAATCTTTTTCAACCAAACACAACTTAACTTCACTCAATTTGCATCAAAAAGTAGTAAACTCCAACTTTTTCTTAAATAAGCAAAAATAAAAATAAGCTAAAATCACCAATAAGCCAAACTGAAAAGTGGGCTTTTGGAAATAAGCTCACTAATGAGTCCTTATTAAGCCCACCTATTCACTTTTATAAATAAGCCACTGAAATAAGCACAATAAGCACAAATGGCTACACTACTATTTTTTGGATTTTAATGAAAATAAGCACTTTTAGACCTAAAATAAGCTACTGAAATAAGCTCAAAACTTTAAACAAACCTCAAACAGATTTAGTTCACCCTCCAATGAGCTTATGTTCAAAAAATCATAACCTAAAACCTAATCTAACTATCCTAAAAGTGAGATCAAAAATTGGTGAACTCTAGTTAAAAGTTAATACTGCTAGGCTTAAGTTAATACTGCTAGGCTTAAGTTAATACTGCTAGGCTTAAGTTAATACTGCTAGGCTTAAGTTAATACTGCTAGGCTTAAGTTAATACTGCTAGGCTTAAAAGTAGCAAAAAAAATGAACTAGCAGTTCTGCAATAGATAAGTAAAGTAAGAAAAAGAGAGACTTACTACACCCTTGCTCAAAACAGGGTCAAACAAAGAATCTACAAGCTCTAGCTTGTATAAAACAAGCTAGTGAGAGTCCATAAGCCCATCCAGAACTGGCTTATCATCCATAACATAAGCTGTGGTATATGTGAGAGTGATTTTTGTAATTTTCTCTTAACTACTTAACTTTTTAAACTTACTTAATTAGAGCAGCTTATAAACAAGCTGTGTTGAGAGCTTTTTAAACACAAAACAACACAATGAAGAAACTTAACACTTGAAATGGTAAATTGACTTGAAAACTCAAACTTGCATTAAAACTTGAAAATGTTACAAAGCTGAAAGTAAAAGCTGTAAATGACTTAAAAACTAAAATTATTTAAAAACTACTGATTACTAAAAACTAAAAACTAGATGCCTCAAAGGCTTACAAAAAGCTCTATTTATAGCCGAAGTCTTGGACTTGCAGCTTGTGCTACTTTGGAGAGATAAAACCAAGTGTGCTAGTTGTGTGAGGTGAATCTAAAGCAAATCCCAGCCTTTGATTTCTTTTGAGCTTCTTTGGAGACAATCTCAGCCATCGAAATGCTTTTGGAATGGAGAGGGATTGCCAACATGGACTTTATAAAGCTGGGGGGTAGTAGTAGGGTGTTGAGTGATTTTTGCAGAGAAGTATGGGAGCAAAAAACAGGGTGCTGCTGGTTTGGTATTGGCGGAAAAGTGAAAAAAGGTTTATACATGTGGGCTTGGACAGAGGGAGGTTGAATATGATTAAGGGGGTATAGTTTGGTTTGTTTGTACAAGAAAAGTTCCGCCTCCACATCTTACCTCTTTTCATTTTCCTTTTCCCTCTTTCTTTCCTTTATAAATGAAGTTGTCCAAATTGGCTTAATCAGCCCCCCGTGGTTTATATGAAATATAACTTAGGGGTTTTCGCATTTTGACTCCTCAAGTTATATTTTTCCTTGCTTTTTCTTCTCGGAGTAGACTTTACTTTGATTTGGCTTCGTCTTTACACACTTTTCCATCCCGTGTCCTGTTTTGTCTCTTTTTGATTGGTTTTTTCGTCCTTTTGTGAGATATCCGTTCTGCACAATACAAATGCAAAACAAACATATATTTGGCAGTTTTTGTCTGTTTTTGGTCATTTAAGCTCATTTTTGAAGGTAAAAGATATGTGTAATTAAGCACATATCAATAAGCCTACCACTAACTGAAGCTACTCAGTTTAGCGTGATACAGATTCTCCCTACCAATAAAAGAAACTATAATCCTAAGATGAGTCTACCACTAACTGAAGCTACTCAGTTTAGTGGGATACATACTAATCCTAGCTATGACAACCTAGGATACTCCTCTCAGCTATGCGTCCTTTGCTCAAGTGCGGTAATACGGTCCTTCAACTCCTGCATCTCACGCTGATCTACTGCTTGCTGCCTCCTCAAATCATAAATCTCCCATCGATCCTCATAGATAGACTACCACAAAGCTGCTCTCTAGGCGTCTGTGTACCCTACCTAAGTCTTAAGTGCTAAAATCGGTCTCCATATGGTACTCATGGTGATCCCAGTCTCCTCCAAAACTTGTTCTAGGCTCCTAAGCCTAAAACGATGTGAGTATATCTCCTCACGGACTGCCTTTGACCTAGAGAATAACTTAGCAAAATCCTGACCATAACCCTCAAAAAGGGTAGGTAGCAGTGCGTCTAGATGCTCAATGTGTATGTGGAGTATACTCCCATCAAGCTTGAGCTGTGCCCCTATCTCTAGTAGGTCATCCTCGTTTAGTGTTGTGGCTGATGATGGAGTAGCTACTGGTGAAGGAATAGCTGGCGAGACTGGTGGGGACTCTAGGAACCACTTTGGTGATGCTGGTGTCCCAACTAGTCATGGTAAGGTCTGAACTGGTGAACGGATTAGGGGTATGTCGCACTCAATGTCCACGTAAACTGTACCGTCCTCTGGGTCCTCCCATGTAGTGCGGACAGGTAACATAGTATGGGTCTATATGGGAGTCTCACTTGCTATCTGCTGATCTGGTGTGGTTCTAGAACTCTGTCCCACCTCGTAAGTACTAGGCACAATGTCCCTAGCTCGCTTTAAGGCACGACGTCTAGCCGCCCTGTAACCTAAACCCAATGGCTCATTCGTGGCTATATCCTCAGCCGGGACAGCCTACTACTGCAGATCCTCTGATGCAGCCTCCTCACTCCCTGAGTCGGTACCCTCATCCTCCAACTCATCACTCTCAGTCTCTGTGTCTGCTATAAGCTCAGAAGTGCCTTGATATCTCTTCCATGCATGAAGAGTCAGTGATGATGATGATGAAGGGGTCTCTTAAGAGGATCTGTACCTCTTACAGAATAAAGAAGGTGATAGCGCCATCGCCTCAGTCAACTTGGCTGAGTAGCCAGGAGACAGGGTGTGTTGTGTATATACAGTCATCTATGCAGTACTGCGGTAGTAGAATGATCATAGAGGTGTAGGGGTAGGTGATGTCTGGGTAAGTGGTGGCCTCTGAGGAAATGTTAGTGAAGTGGGATCTGCTGATGGAATAGTAGAGTGGGGTGAAGTGACCCTAGTCTCGGAAGTCTCAAGGGGCTCTAACTCGTCGTCAGTATGCGAGGTAGATGGGGTGTAGTCAGGTGATGGAGGTGCTGATGTAAGGGATAGTGGGTGGGGCTCCTTTATCTCTAAGGGGGGCTCTAGCTATCTTTGAGGGGGCCTACTAGTTGGCTCAGACTCGTGTCCTATAAGCAGTGGGTTAATGTAAGCTTGTCTTAACTAGCCATAATAGGGGTCATAGTGAAAGGAGAGGATACTGTGTGAAGCCTCAGGCTTTGTCAGTGGGTGTGATGGTCTCTGTGTTAGTAGGGGCTGGTGGGAAAGACATCGACCTGTAATAACATAGTAGGTGTATAAGTAATCTTGTAAAATAATATAGTCAAATATAATAGCATAGATCTACTTACATATAGTAGTTGGTAGGAAATTATAACATAAGTACTTATAGCAATATATAGACATGCCAAGCAAACATGATAAGCAAGCATGAGCAATAGTGGTCAGATAATAGGAATAGAACAAGCATGAAAGGCGACATGAAATGCAAACACAACAACATGTAGGCCAACTTAAGATGCAAGTAAAACAAGCATGTAAGTCAAAGTAGGAAATAGTGATTCAGGTAATAGCAAGCATGGCGAATTATGTGCAAGGGTATAAGGCGAAAGTACATATATGCAACATGTACATTCATGACCAAGGCATTTTCAGGTGATATTAGGATTTTATGTTCACCCTAACATGATTCAAAGAAACTACCCCCATCATTCCATGATCCTTCGTGAATTAGGCATAGTTGATCAGGCTATGCATAATTTAGGAAAAAGCGAAGGGATGCTCGGGCTAGTCAACTTTTATCATGTTTGGGGTTTTATGAAAACTTTAGTTTGGTTATAGTTGGGTTTTTATTTTAGGAAAAACCGGAATTCTTAATAACCTTAGGCTCTGATACCAATCTGTCAAACCCCATCTAAGGAGGAAACACGAGGTGCGACATTTCAGAGACATCACATAAGATAGTAGATTTCACCATAACTTATTACAAGAAATTTGATTTACAAACTTTCACAAAATACAATCTCAAGTAGAAATAAACATTTGTCTTTAGAAAAGCATCTTGGAAGTTTGCTAGCTTTGATTTCAAGTATCTTCAATATGTAAATGCTGATCACCTGAAAATGATACTCGAAAAGGTCAACATAAAGTAATTGAGCTCGTAAGTTTAGAGTATAAACCTAGTTGTTGTGCCAAAAATTAAGTAGGACAATAGTGCAGTATAATAGCGGAGTGCAAGCAGTATACATAGCAATCCAATAGCAATCATAGAAATCATAGTATGTCATAGAAATCAAGTCATATCGACCATTCAACAATAGTACAAGTGCTTATAGTCCTCCGCACCTATTGCCTACCAGCTGGAGCTACATAGGTTGGCAAAATAGTTCTTAGTTATGTACCTCATAGCATGCATGAACATATATAGCAGCATTCACATACGCAATTATAGGCACATAGCATTGTCCAAAAGCATAGAATTAGTTTTAGCACAGACGTAAAAGAGTTTGAAATAGATTTGAGTATCATTTTCTCCCAAGGAAAATAGTTTGAAAATAGGGCTACGAGAACTCACCTCAAATAGAAATGAAAGTAGCTGAAAATAGATGATCACAATGTAACGCGTAACAGTGCCCGGCCATGACCTATTAATAGAGTTTTGTTTTAGAGACATTCTCTAAGAAAATAAAATAATGCATATTCGTTTGTAAAGCATTTGTATAAGTTTGAGTCGATGAACTTATGTCATTAAGGAAATAAGAAGTTAAGAAGTAAGAATTAAAAATAAGAATTAAATAAATAAGAATTAAAGAATTTAAGAAATAAGAATTAAATAAATAAGAATTAAAGAATTTAGAATTTAAGAATTAAACAAATAAGAATTAAATAAATAAGAATTAAAGAATTTAAAATTTAAGAAATAAGAATTAAAGAATTTATAATTTAAAAAATAAGAATTAAACAAATAAAAATTAAATAAATAAGAATTAAAGAATTTAGAATTTAAGAAACAAGAAATAAATAAATAAGAATTTAAGAATTAAAGAATTTAGAATTTAAGAAATAAGAATTAAATAAATAAGAATTAAATATGTTTCGGTTATTTACCCGATCCCTAAGTTATTTAGATAAAACGTTCCAGATATAAATGTTAACAATATTTTAGACGCCCATATTAAATAATAGATGTTTGTCATCAAATTTATATTTTTCATCCTTTTAGTCGGATATTAAAATAATAGTATTTTATTATTTCATCTTTTATCGGATTTTTAAGAAAGTAAGTCTTAGTAAAAGTATTCCTAAGTATAATATTTTCTATAAAATTTCGACATGACCAATTTGCTTGTAGACTATTTTCAAGGTTTTAAACCTCATTTTAAACATTTTTCATCAAATAATCAATTTTCGGCAAAATGCCAAAAACCACGTTTTATCAAAACACATTTTTCAAATGACATTTTAAACTACCCTAAATTTAAATAAGTATAAATCGATCAAAACCCGTTTTAAACGTTTTAAGTTTACTAGTTTTTCACTTATTGGGTCATAAGTCCAATATTAACCCAAATTTCACTAGTCACAACTTAGCCCATTTGTTTAGTTTGTTAACCCATTACCAAATCCAAGTTTAGTCCAATATTTATTGGGCCTTATAGCCCATTAATAGCCTTACAAGTACATAGTCCATGTTTAGCCCGATTATACATAACCAAAAGTTATTTGAACCCTATTGGGCTTTTTGGCCCATTAAGCCCAACCAAATATTTCAAGATACAATAAGCCCAAAAATAGTTCAATAAGCAATAAGATAAGCTATAAGCAATTTGTTTATCAAAATGAGTTAGACCAATAAGTAAAAAATAAGCCGATATATCATTGGGCCTTATTGGGCCGTTTATCACGCATAAGCCCAACAAACCACTTAAGGATATAGCGAGCCCAATAACGAGTCCGATAAGTTATCAATTAGTAAATAAGTACTTTAGTATCAAAACAAGCTAGATTATAAGCCAAAAATATAAGCCGAGACCATTAAGCTATGGCTTATTTCATTCCTTATTGGGTTGAGGCTAGATAAGCACAAAATAAGGCGCGAAAAGAAAGGAAATAAGCAAATAAGCTTGAAACCCCCTTTTTTCTTCAAAATAAGCTAGAAAATATGCCAAAATTCAAAATAAGACAAAACATGTTTTTCTTTGATTCCCTTTTTAACCGAGACCACAATAAGCTCGAATAAGCCACGAAAAGCTTATTTATAAGTCAAAAATAAGTTATAAGCTTTTTGACATAAAATGTTATTTCAACATCACAACCAAAATACAACAATGACACTTCCTTATGCTTTCCTCTTTATTTCTAACAAACCAAACGCACCCTTTAATTATAATTTTGTAGTTTTTAAGGTTTAGATTTTTAGAAAACATTTGTACAACCAATGTTTACGCAAGATTATAAGCATAAAAGTACAAGGGATTTAAGAAGATTAAGACTTACAAAAGAGGAATTTTAGAAGAGGATTAGAGCTTGAACACACAACTCGAACGTTGTTTTTATTTACCCACGGCTACTAGAATCAAACCCGTATGTATTTGAGCTTCCTTGTTCTTGATAAAAGTTGAAAAATGTATGGTTTAGTGGTTTTCTTGTGCTCGGCCGATTAAGAAGAAGAGAGGGAAGAGAGAAGTTTTTTGTTGTGTGCTTTTGGTGATTTTTGTGTGTGTGTTTTCAAATGGAGGTGTAGACAAAATACATAAGGACCATGGCTCCAATATTCTTGGAATTGTGTCTTTCGATCGGTTTGGCATCCTAGGAGGCATCCCATATGATTTTTTGTCTTTTGTTGGGACTTGATAAGATTTTTAGTTTGTAAATAAACGTAACCCGAGAATTCATGTTTTATGCAACATGTTTAAGAAATGTGCATTAACTAAAAAAATTAAGTTTATTAAAACTGATTTAGATTAATTAAACATAGAATTTAATTATTGTCGTGCCGGCACGCGTTGTGTGTCATTTTTCGCTGCGCGCGGGAAGATTTTCCGGTAAGTGATCAAATGCGAACGTAGACGTTTAGAAAATAGTAATTTGAATTAAAAGTGATTTATTATTATAGAAAATTGTCGGTTGACAGTCGGTTACACCGTAACTGTTTACGTATAGTAAAAGTCAACAAAAGTCAAAATCTAAGTTTTGCCATAGAATTTTAATGAAATAGTAGTATAAAGATATAAAGTCATAGTATTATGGGATACTATAACTTAGGAAAAATCACCAGTTATCTCATGTTAGGTCAAATTTTGACCCAGTTGTCTCTGACAACTATTTAAAAATAAAATAGCCTAAATTACTCACTGAAGAAATAGTAAGTGTATTACTCACTGCTAAAGAAATCAGTGAGTGTTGTATAAGGCTTAATCAACAATGAAAAGTTTCGGAGAAGTTGAATACCAACTGAAGAAATACTTCACCTTAGTGATGCGGTGTCAATGAGTAAAGTACTTGAGCTACAAACAACATGAGAGTCATTGAGATATGAAAATGTCTCAATAACTCTCAATATCTATCTTTCTGAAGAAACAAACAAAATATGTGTTGGTACTTTCAAACAAGTATAAGGATTTTCCATAAAGGTGGAAACAAGTATCCTCATTATTCATAAAGTATGGTTGTTGATTTTTAAAAAGGGAAGCGTGCATAAGAGTTTGTAATAGAGATAGATAGTGATTGTAAACAAACAAAAATGATACGAGTTTATTATAGTTAATAGGACCCTCCTCTCATGAAGTATGAGCTTAGCTTTGATTCCTGATATTTTTATTTGTCATTCAATCGGGATAGTGTTCCGCAACTATCCCTTGTAAATTTTTGATTCATTTCTAATAAGATTTATAAATATTGAAAAGTACAAATTGTGTTATTATTTTTCAAATAGGTATTGAGTAACACTCGTTGTTAATTTCTTAAAGTATTCATGTTTTACTCAAACTTTTAGACCAACAAGTAGTATCAAGAGTGGGTGGATTAATTCCATAATCTATATCATTTTTGAAAGATTACTAATAACATTTGAGCAATGCCAAATTAAAGTGTAAAAGCCTTAAAAACTACCACTGCTATTGCAATTTTTGAGGGAGAGATATACACTTATTTTGACAATAACACAGAAAACTGTTGGAATATGTACACGTAAATAATATATGTTTGGGAAAATTACTCGAGCCTATGGGGACACACGCGTTAATACATAAAACAATAATATTTATATATTAAGTGTAATATTTTAATTAGTGATAAGTAAACGAATGTTTAACTAATTATTTATTTAACAGGTATTTGCAAACGGTCGTTAAATGTTAACTATAAGGACTTAAATGCAAAACGAGAAAAAGGAAAGTTTGGGAAACTTCCCTTTTGTGCCTTAGCCGATCGGTGGACAAAAGTTATTATTCCCTATATAAGGATGTTTAGGGTTTTATTATTTGTGATAACTTATAAATCAATAACCCTAATAATCCCTAAATCTCTCCTCCTCTCCTCCTTGGTAGTCGACCGATTCCCAAAACCTACAAGGGGTTTTGGTTTGCTTTGTTCGATCGACCCAACTCACAAGGGGTGTTTGTTCGACTTGATTATTCAAGAAGAAGGGTTCGTTTGCTTGATCACTACTAGTACTAGCATACTTTATTGTTTGCTAAGAATGTATTGTGTGTGTTAATAATAGAGGATTCATAGATTTAAATTTGGTGGTGTTACGTGTTTATACATTTTATACACAACGCGTATATTCAAGAATTTAGTTCTTTTTCTTTTATTGCTATAAGTTACGCAATTCTTGATCTTATGTTAATTACATAATTCTATGCGTATTTAATTATCTTCCGTTGCGTACTCGTGTTTATTAATGGTTAATAGGTATATAAAATCAAACAGTGGCATCACGAGCCATCGTGTAGAATTTGTAATTACATAGAACATAAAATTTGACAAATTATTAGGGTTCTTGATTGATTATATTAAGCCCTTTGGGCGTTTTTGATTATAAAGATTGGATCTTTATTATTATTAAAATTAATTAGACGAAATCATAGGTTGTATGAAATGTTATGTGTTAAAATTTGATATATTAATTGGTTAATTGGTCATTTTAACGAAAACTGTTAATTGATTATCCATGTTAAACACATGCATGTTTATATCGATATATGATATATATATATTTTTATTAAGTGTTAATTGTTCGTCATGCAGATAGGTAATTAAAAATTATAATAGACATAAAAGGTATGTTTTTTTAGTTTCGGATTGGTTGACACCCTGTCACTAAATTTTTTGTATTATATTCATATTAAGTCAAACAATTTTGAAATTTTAATGGTAGATCCACGACTCAGTTTGCTGCAAAAGCTGGGGAAGACCCTAGCTATGTCTTGTCGGGGCCTGAAGTCGACTGAAATTTTTTATCAACTTTTATGTGCTATGTGGTATATATTTATATAAGGCTTACGCAATCGATTATATCGATGTATGTGGCCCGATTCATTGGAATAAAGAGCCTTATGTAAGTATATATACATAATTTTAATTATTCAATAATTATAATCATCATTTATGATTTGCATGAGTTAATTGTTAATTGTTTAAATAAATATTATGTGTATTAGTTGTTTATATTTATTGTTTGTTTTTATAAGTTGTTGACTTGTGTAAAAACAAAAGGGGTTTTCAAAAAAGAATAAAAATATAAACATGACTAATAATATATGAAATAAGATTTATTATAATCAATTGTTCTTGCGTTGTCTTATGTGTCAATTTGGGTTCGACTTACAGCTCATAATCAGGGCCTTCGGGTTTCCCACGATAGGACTTGCAAATACAATTGTTATAATGTGGTTTTCTAAATTAAAGAGTTAAAATTTTATCAATGATGAAATTTGCAAAAGTACTATTTATTTGCAAGGCATATCACTAAGGGTTCGAGGTATCTCGTGGTAAGGATTAAGGTGTTTCCCAACCTTAACGAAACCATACTCTATAATATCTCTGATATCTTGCAATTACATAAGAAACGCGAATGGTCTAGGGTTTGAATGGTTTTAATCATTATTTAATCTTTTCCCGCGATAAAATTAGAATTCTTTAGATTTAAAACACGTTGAATCGTCAATTTTAAAGGTATCACATTATACATGTGAATGTATAGAAAATAAGTGACACTATAATAATTAACTTAATTGAGTAAAGTTTTTATTAAAATCTATGATACGAAGATGTATGCATGCTTCTTCGTACATATTTTCCACGTCAAATATAATACCCTTTTAAATATTTTGTTGACACCCAATTTGAAAGAACACTTGCAATTTCCTTCTACATCACGTGAGACGTATGTAGATTGCAACCCAAGGTAATTATACACTTTTCATGAGACGTTGATGTTATATAATCACAGTTCTTTATTGGGCGACTTAATCGGGTTAAGTTGGTGAGACCTTATGCTCGAGGCATAGATGGGATAAAACATGATTATTAGTTCATTAGTGAAATAAGTAAGTCCCATAATGTTCTAGGAATTGCACTTGTGGCAATTATTGATTGTCAATTACCTTTTGATACACCATTGCTAGCAGATCAACTGATGTGATTGTGGTATGTCAAGTAGGATCCTAGCCTTTAGAAAATTAATTGTTTATATGGTTAAACATGGGTAGTTAATTTTCTTCAAAGAGTATTATCGAAAATACTAAATACTTGAACTTTGTATGTTTTTAGATGACATTACCTACTCAAAACATAAACCATTCAGCTTTCAGGTCGATGTTTGAAAGAGAAAAAATTTCTGGTTTAAATTTTAGTGATTGGTTTCGATCACTTAAGCCTGTCTTGCGAGTTGAAAAGAAACTTGATGTCATTGAATAGTCTATTCCCCCTACTTATGCTCTCGGTTCCACAGATCAAGCATTTGTGAAATGGGACTTAATTTATGATGCTCATAATGAGGTTACCTGTCTTATGCTCAAAAGTATGACTCCTGAACTTCATAGGCAGTTTGAAAACTCCTCACCTTATGACATGCTACAGGAGCTTAGATCTATGTTTGAGAAACAAGCCAGAGTTGAGAGGTTTGACCTAATTCGAACTTTCCATGCTTGCAAACAAGATGAGGGGAAATCTGTTAGCTCATATGTCCTTAAGATGAAGGGATATGTGGAGCAATTGAAACATCTTGGTTATGTCCTCCTGTAAGAAATTAGTGTTGGTTTAATCTTAAATGGCCTCACTAGTGACTTTGCCGGCTTGTAAGGAACTACAATATGCATAACATGAGAAATACGATTTATGAACTACATGCTCTGCTTATTGAGTATAAGAAGAGATTACCTAAAAAGGCTGGTACACCTCAAGTCCTGGCGATTCAAGGTAGTAGAATCCAGAGTTCCAATAAGAAATCGCAAAATGCTAAAAAGAAAGGTAAAGGAAAAGGCAATGGCAAGGATAAACTAGTTTATACCCCTAAGCCTAAAAACCCTAAACCTTCTACTAAAGAGCACCCAACAAAGGATGATGCCTGCCACCACTGCAAAGAGGTGGGGCATTGGAAGAGTAATTATCATGTCTATCTTGATGAGTTGATGAAGAAAAAGAAGCATACTGAATCTGCCAGTACTTCAGGTGTCTTCACAATAAAATTATTTTCTTTCCTTAATAAATCCTAGGTGTATGACACTGGTTGTGGTACTCACATTTGTAATACAAAACAGGGTCTTAGAGGAGAAGGAAGCTGAAACAAGGAGCCGTCTATTTGTACGTGGGCAATGGTGTTCGTGCACAAGTAGAAGCTATCAAAATTTTTGACATAATTTTGCTTAATGGATTAGTTATTTGTTTAGACAATTGCCATTATGCACCTACTATAACTAGAGGTATTTATCTAATGTTTTACGAATTATGGAATTTTAGTTTCTAAGAATAATGTTCTTTATTTTAATGCTATTCCACGTGATGGTATTTATGAAATTGATATGCTTAATCTTGTGCCAAATGTTAATTCTATTTCTAATGTTAGCAATAAAAGAGCCAAGCTTAACTTGGACTCTACTTATCTGTGGCACTGCCATCTTGCTCACATAAGCAAGAAACGTATTGAAAAGTTACAACATGATGGGCTTTTAAAATCAACACATTCTGAATCTTTTGATGAATGTGTATCTTGTTTATTCGGCAAGATGACAATGAAACCTTTTTCGCATCGTACGGAAAGGGTGACCGATCTTCTTAGGCTAATACATATGAATGATTGTGTTCCAGTTAGACATGTGTCAAGACAATGTGCTAGCTACTTCATAACCTTTATGGATGATTTTAGTCATTATGGTTATGTTTATTTACTTAAACATAAACATGAAGTCTTTGAAATATTCAAGGTATTTAAGAATGAAGTAAAAAGTCAACCCGGGAAGACTATAAAGGCTCTTCGATCATATCGAGGAGGTGAATATATAAGTCAAGAGTTTAAAGATTATCTAAAAGCTTGTGGAATTGTCCAACAGCGTACTACTCCATACACACCACAACATAATGGCGTGTCTAAAAGGAGGAATCGTACCTTGCTTGACATGGTTCGATCAATGATGAATCTTACAACTATGCCATTATCCTTTTGGGATTATGCTCTAGAGTCTGCTATACGCATTCTCAATATGGTTCTAACCAAGAAGGTTGATAAGACACCATATTAACTATGATATGTAAAGTTCCTAACTTGTCTTGCTTAAAGGTCTGGGGATGTGAGACGCTTGTGAAACGTGATACGCTTGACAAACTCCAAAAAATATCTGTTAAGTGTATCTTTGTAGGTTTCCCAAAGGAAACAATGGGTTACTACTTCTACTTCCCACTTGAAAACAAAATTGTTGTTGCAAGGTATGTTGAGTTTTTTGGAGAATAATCTAATCTCTCAAGAAGCCAGTGGGAGGGCGGTAGAACTTGAAGAAATTCAAGATGAAGATACATCACCATCTTAAAACACTAGCAAAATTCATGCTGAGGTTGAAGGTTTCGAACTACCTCAAGAGAAAATAGCTCCTATGCATAGGTCCGTAAGGACACATCGAGGTTCTGACCGCTTATGTCTAAATGTAAAAGTGGAGGATCATAGTTTAAGGGATCTTAATGAACCCGCTAACTATCAAGCTGCATTATTAGATCCTGAATCTAATAAGTGGCTCGATGCTATGAATGCGGAGATGCAATCCATGAAAGATAATCAAGTCTGCCGCTTAGTTGATCTTCCTCCTAATGGTAAGACTGTTAGGAGTAAATGGCTTTTCAAGAAAAAGACTGACATGGATGGCAATGTACACACCTATAAAGCTCGTCTTGTAGCAAAGAGTTATACTCAAACCTACAGGATTGATTATGAAGAAATGTTCTCACCTGTTGCTGACATTAAAGCTATTAGAATTCTTATAGCCATAGCGATGTTCTATGACTATGAGATATGGAAAATGGATGTCAAGATCTCCTTCTAAAATGGTTATCTTGATGAAGATATCTATACGGTACAATCTGAAGGTTTTATTGATCTTAAACATCCTAGAAAAGTATGGAAGCTTTAATATTCCATTTATGGACTTAAGCATGCATCAAGAAGCTAGAATAAAAGATTTGATGAGGAAATAAAAAGATTTGGTTTTGTTCAATATCTTGATGAGCCATGTGTATATCAAAAGGCTAGTGGGAGTAATGTTATAATCGTCATCATATATGTTGATGACATAATCATCATGGGAAACAACATTTCAATGTTACAAAGTGTAAAGACATATCTTGGAAAGTGTTTTGCCATGAATGATTTGGGGGAAGCGGCATTTATTTTTGGAATCAAGATCTACCATGATAGATCTAAGCGGTTAATTGGACTAAGTCAAAGTGCTTACATAGGTAAAATCTTGAAAAGATTTAAGATGGATAATTCCAAGCGTGGCAATATCCATTGCAAGAAAGACTTGACTTAAATAAATCACAAGGTGCTTGTACACCTGAAGAGGTGAAGCATATGCAAAATGTTCCTTATGCTTCGACTGTAGGATCCATTATGTATGCGGTTAGATGCACTAGACATGATGTGGCGTTCGGCAAAACATAACAAGCCATTTTTAACCGAATCCAGGTGAACCACACTGGACTGCTGTAAAAAACATTCTTAAGTATTTAAGAAATACTAAAGATATGTTCTTGGTTTATGGTGAAAATCCTAAAGCTGAGCTTAAAGTAACTTGCTATTGCGATGCTGGATTTGAGACCGATAGAGATAACATTAAATCTCAGATAGGATACATCTTCGTTTTGAATGGAGGCACAATAGTTTGGAAAAGCTCCAAGCAAAGTACTACTACAATGTCCGCTATAGAAGTTGAATACATAGCTGCTTCAGAAGATGCAATGGAAGCTATTTGGATTAGGAAGTTTATTTTAGGGCTTGGTATTATACCAACAATAAATGAACCGATTAAGATGTTATGCGACAATTCTGCCGCACTTCTTATCGCTAACAAACCAGGGATTTAGAGGGGCACCAAACAATACCATAAAAGATATCATTACATTCGCGAGTGTATCGAATTAGGTGAAATTCATCTTCTTAAAGTTCACACAGATGACTATCTAGCTGATCCTTTTACGAAGGCTTTACCGAAAGGAAAGCTTACTCAACATGCTAGGAGCATTAGATTTAGTTTAGCTAGTAGTTTCATGTAGATCTGTGTTTAGTATTTGGATAAGGGATTTTAAGACAATTTTTTTTATAAATGAATTAAAGTACTTGGTATATTTGTTTTCATTTAATATTAATTGTGTCCTATATTTGCATGTTTAAATCCGTGAATAATTTATATTGTTCAAAATCAGTCCATTGTCGATCAACAATATGGGAATATTGTTGAATTAAGACAAATTTAAGTGATTGGTAACATTCTTGGAATATTAAACGATGTGTCCACCAAACTCACATAATATTCATAAGATGCATATCGGACTTCCCCAACTAACAAGATTATCACTTTATGGATCGTCGTCATTTAAGGAATCTTGTAAGTGATTTTATTTACTAAATTTTTTGACTTGAGATGCAAGTAGGTCTTGCATGTGTGGATAATCCTTCTTGTTATAGTTTAAGCTATCCTGAACAAGGTAGCTAATAAGGACTATTTTCAAAAGTGATTGTGAAGCATATGTCTCACACTTGTATTCAATAAAGAATTTGTTCCTTTAATTGTTGAAGAATGATGCCACTAGGCCCCTCGTAGGATTAATCAGATTTATGTGTGGCCGCACCCGAAAAATCATGTATAAGTGTCTTAATGATTTTTGGTAATCTTGATTAATTACATATACGAGAAACAGAATCGTTAAATAATGGAATGACTTAGATCCATATCCATTTTTAACACGGCATCTGAAACAAAGGGATTGTAAATGCATAAATCATTTAACTGTGACTTTATGAAACCACACTCAGGTATTCCTAGGAGCATTGGCATGTTGCTAGACGCTTACCAACGTTATTATATAATTTAATACATGTCCAAGTGGGAGCTGTTGGAATATGTACACGTAAAATAATATATGTCTGAGAAAATTACTCGAGGCTATGGGGACACACGCGTTAATACGCAAAACAATAATATTTATATATTAAGTGTAATATTTTTATTAGTGATAAGTAAACGAACGTTTAAATAATTATTTATTTAACAGGTATTTGCAAATGGTCGTTAAATGTTAACTATAAGGACTTAAATGGAAAACGAGAAAAAGGAAAGTTTGGGAAACTTCCCTTTTGTGTCGTAGCCGATTGGTGGACAAATCTCAAGGGGTTTAGGATTTCCTTTCTTGCAAGCCAAGTTATTATTCCCTGTATAAAAAGGTTTAAGGGTTTATTATTTGTGATAACTTGAAAATCAATAACCCTAATAATCCCTAAATCTCTCCTCCTCTCCTCCTTGGTAGTCGACCGATTCCCAAAACCTACAAGGGGTTTTTGTTTGATTCGTTCGATCGACCCAACTCACATGGGGTGTTCGTTCGACTTGATTGTTCAAGAAGAAGGGTTCGTTTGCTTGATCACTACTAGTACTAGCATACTTTATTATTTGCTAAGAACGTATCGTATGTGTTAATCATTGAGGATTCATAGATTTGAATCTTGGTGGTCTTGCATGTTTATAAGTTTTATACACACGCGTATATTCAAGAATTTAGTTCGTTTGATTTTCTTGCTAAAAGGTACGCAATTCTTGACTCTATGATAATTACATAATTCTATATGTGTTTAATTGTCTTCCGTTGCGTACTCATGTTTATTAATGGTTACTAGGTTTATAAAATCCAACATAAATTACCTCACTAAATGCATATATATGTACTCACATAAAACAATCATCGACCCTCTCACAAATATGTACTCACTGAACTCACACATATGTTCTCATAATAAACAACCACAAAAACAGTATTAACAAAAACATCACCCTTATTAGATCCCTCATACAAAAACAAAAAAAACTACATCACGAATCAACACAGATTTACATGCACAAGAAAAACACAACACAAACAACAAATTGAAAACCATATCCCATCATCATCATCAACTAATCCCGATCTAAATAAATCCTGATCTAAACAAAAACCTATTTAAACAAAAACCTCCACCAAAAAGACTCCAAGAAGACTCCGACAAAGTCGCTGGGTATCCTACCTCCGACCAAGAAGACTCCAAGACACCACAAACAAAAAACAATAATTCCCACGTCACAAAAACAATCCAGATTGAGATCCAAAAACAAAACAAATATCTCACCACCAAACCACATCACATCGGTATCCCAATCAAAACCAATATCCCCACAACCATGTTAAACCAAATCCCAATAAAAAAAACCAACATAACACCTTCTCAAAAAAATGAAATGACTCTAAATAAAGAGTTTATGAGCTGGGATAATAATGAGTTTAGAACGAGTCCTTGAAACCAAATAACTTTGAATGTTGTTCGAGTCTTTAAAACCCGAGTCCCTAAATAACAAGTCAAGACCCTGAAAAATAAATGTCACCCTGAACCCATGGCATCTCTAAACATAGCTCCTGAACTAGATCAAGTACCTCAACATTCATTCATGTCATTGAAAGCAAAGTCAGTGAACACTCAGGTCATGTTAAACAAGCGTATATGAGGAGTCTCTGAACATTTATTCATGTCACTGAGAAGTATATGAGGAGTCTATGAAGATTCATTCATGTCATCGAGAAATATATGAGGAGAATCTGAACCAAAAGGTCCTGATAAACAAGTGTGACTCTGAACTAAAAGTCCTTAAATACGAAGAATGACTTTAATCCCGAGTCTTTAAAAACCAAACTGACCGTGAACCTGAGGAATCTATGAAACCCTCTTGGTATCCCTGAAACCATTATTCCTAGAAGCCAAGGACTCATTGAACCTAATGACTCCCTAAAGCATGAGTCCCTGAAAATTAATGTGACTCTGAACCCAAGTCCTTGATAACATGAGAAACTGGAAACATAACCTCAACATGATGAAGATGTGGACTCTCTCAACCCAAATGATACTTAGAAACCAAGTCTTTAAAAATCATGCAACATGAAACCTGATAACATCAAATACTCTATACCTTTTTGTATCAAAACCCCTCGTAAATCGTTCATAATTGTCTATTAGTAGTTAAAATATGTACTTAATCACCTTATATTTCATTTACAGGAAATTATGAACGTTGGAACGGAAAGACACGAGAATTAGATGGATAAAGTGAAGAAATGATGCTGCCAAGACATAACTACGACGTAGTTGCCACACCTAACTACGCCATAATTCATAAGAAGACCCAAACAAGCTTAGAAACAACTATGGGGTAGTTGCCTCGATGGGACTACGTCATAGTTATCAAGAGTTACCAAAGAAGTCAAGTCTAGTCACAACTACGACGTAGTTGGCCACTTTAACTACACCGTAGTTACCTTTTGCCTACAGTAGAAAAGTCCTCGTCAGCAAAACTATGGCATAGTTTGCCACTTATAACTACGCTATAGTTATCACAAACACTATATATATTTGAAGAATTTCAGTCATTGAGGCATCTCTCCATTCCCAGAGGCCTACTAGGGTTTAGAGAAACCCATCTTCATCACATAAAGCTAGAAACAATACAGGAGGAAGAAGAAGCTAGCTGATTTGTTACATGAGTAGGTTTGGTCATCTAGATGTCATGAACATGTTACCCATGCTTGTTCATCTCATTTTTCTGAATCTAAACATGTTTTAATCATCTATTTTACTATCTTTGTTTTGATCTCTTTGGTTTCTCAACTCTTGTTGTTATCAATTTAGTTTCCAGGATAAATTGCTTTATGTGTTACAGAATCATGGTTTGGTCTATAAGTTAAGGTTGTGAGAGTACTTTGCAGTAAGGTATCTGCTGAACCTTAGTGTCCTCTATTGACCACAGATTACCAATCTATGTTGGTTGTTCTGCCTATGCCCATTAGGCGTTCTCCCAGTCTTAAAACCAAGACAGGATCTTCATCCGTATTAGCAAATGCCCTTTTTTAATGAGGTATGATTTAGCCCTTATTCCCTTAGGGAGTGAGCTTTTATTATCGAATCTAGCCATGATATTAGGCGTGTCACACAACTGAGTCTTGATTTTCACCTTAGACATATTTGGCATACTATTTGGAGGAGCTAATCATTGTGAAGTAAGAATAGGTAAATTCATTTCGCGGGTTCATTCTACTTAGGAATCATAGGCTAGGAAAGGATGCGTTTCCAAGCCTAGTGAAACCTTAGGAAACTATGTTGGTAACATTACACCTTAGAGTAGGAATCCACAGGATTATTTCAAGGATAGTATTCCTTCTAACTAGTAACTACTTTTCTTATTAGTTTATAATACTTTTCTCAGCAAAGTTTTCAATCTTAAAATCCTTAAAAATTGTCTTACTTCACTAATAAACTGCTCTTGAGATGACTTATATTTACCAATCCTGCACTACACATGACCGGGTTCTCTTCCCGTTAGTACGTTGTAAACCATTGGTAGACGAGTTTTATAAATTTATAACTTGAAAAATAATTTAAATAATTATACGTATCAAGTTTTTGGCGCCGCTGCCAAAGAGTTACTTTATTTGGTAAATTAAGACTCAGTCATTTTGAAGTTACTAAACAGCTCTTTTCATGTTATAGATAAGCATGTCTAACGAAATATAGGTTATGCACGAGTAAAACATAACCAAAGGAAGTACTATTTTGCTGCTGAAGGACACGAAGACCTATATCCCCCGCAATAAGACAACGTAGCTACAAAAGAGTTAAACTTAACAACTCGTTAAATAAACAAAAGTGCTCACCGGAAGACAACTCGAGTGGTTTCCTTTTTAAATTCTTGCATTAACTAATTTTTCTTCAAGTTGTCTTTGCCAAACCATGAATCAGGTACATTCTGTATATCTCGCTTGTTTGTGAAAACAAGTATGAAAAATTAAAAAAATAATAAAAATGTGGAACTCTAATACGCCGTAGTTGGTGTGCAAAACTACGGTGTAGTTCCAAATTTTTTGAAAATTAAAACAGTTAAAAGCCCAACTACGGCGTAGTTGAGTCGACACAACTACGGTGTAGTTGTGTATGGAAGTATAAAAAGATACAAACTACAGCGTAGTTCATTTTTTTATCATCATTTTTAACCTACTCTCCTGGTAAAATTACGAAAGTTACTGTTCAAATCAATCAACTATGACTGGCAATTCTTTCTATTCAAATCTTATTTATGATTAATGGTTTAAATTCAATTTAATTATGATTTGGATATTTTTGTAACTAATTGCTCGGATCAAATATTTGATTAATTGAGGGGTTTTGCTCTGACCTAATTATTGAGTTTCGTCATGTGTTGATCCTTAATATTGGCCATAGGTTAATCTGCTATTTTAAAATAAATTGATTTGAGGAAAATCATTTCATATGAACAAGAGGGGTTATTTAAATTGTTCAAAACCTGTGGTAATTTGGTTCATTTTATCAATATGTTTGTTTGGGGGTTATTTTAGGGGTTATTTAAATTTAAGGAGCTAGTTTCTGGCTATTTAATATAATTTAGGGAATATTCATTTCATAACTACGTCGTAGTTAGGGATTAGAACTACAACGTAGTTCCTTCCTGAGGTCATTCGCATGCTTGTATTGCCTGAACTACGGTGTAGTTTTGTTGGTTATCTACGCTGTAGTTAGTTCCTGATGACCTTTTCCTTGAATTTTGTTAATCCAATTGATTCTCTAAATACATTATGACTAACATAAAACAATTTCTCAAGTTCTCCCAACACATGGCTCAAGTTTGACAGTCGTGATTACACACAGGAAAGCAAAAAGGCTTACCGAGCAGCCTATAAGTTATTGATGAAAAAGGAGATTGAAGTTCCGAAGGCCCTGAATTTTAGTGATTTTGGTAACATTCATTGTGGAAGAACCCTTCAAGAGTTAAATGAGTTCCGTAGGATTAGCTTTAGACACGAGGACAAGAGTTTTTCCTCTCAAGCATGGAACAGACTGTTTAGGATTCAGGAACCTGTGATTTGTGAATATGTTCTCGAGTTTTTGTCTACTATAAGTTTTAAGGACCATGTTGTGGAGTTGGATGTGAATGATACAATAGTTTTTTAGCTAGGGGGCCTTTTGAGGAGGATGACAATAGGGGAGTTCAGTTTGGCTTTAGGATTGTATTTGATTGAGGAAATGAATAATAACATGTATGAATTCTATCACGCAAATTATGTAAGGAGCAGACCCAACAACTATAACCCTACCTCTTACTTCGTTGAAATCTTGACTAAAAACGGTTATGATAGCAGACACCCTTTCTCCTACACCACCATCAAAAACCCTATTCGTCGCCTACTTCATAGGTTGCTTATTTTATCTGTTACGGGTAGGTATTCTGCTAAGGAAAAAGTCACTCTAGCTGACATATTCTGTTGGGATTAAAAGCTTCTTGATGCTGTTTGGAAGTAACTGCTACTAAGGTTAGAGTTACTACTGCTAGTATATATTACTACTGCTAATGGAAGTTAAGACTGCTCAGAGACTTAGAAGAAATACTACTAAGTAGTTAATACTGCTAGTATAAAAGTTACTAATGTTAGTGTAACTTAGTACTGCTAGTGTATGATTAATACTGCTTGAGTAAAGTTACAACTGTTACCATAAAGTTAGTACTGCTAGTGTAGCTTAGTACTGCTGATGAAGAATGAAGAAAATATTCTAAGTAGTTACGACTGCTTGTACACAATTAGTGCTGCTAGAATAAAAGTTAATGCTGCTACTTACAACTGCTGAAGGATTACAACTGCTCGAAGAGTTTCTACTGTCAGAAGGATAAAGACAAGAGAAAGGATCTTATCAAGATACTACGGATAAGTATGAGATATTTGTAAAATGATACTATAAGTTATTTTTGATTTAGAGATCATAGATAACTTAGGAAAAGATTGTTAAGCCTGTTAGGACTACCTTGGGTGTATAAAAGGAGTCATAGGGATTAATAAGAGTTCAGTACCAAATTCATACACATTCATGTCGTTCCCAGTATATATATCTCACGAGTGTCAAACCCTATACAACAATAGAGTACTCTCGTATTAATTGATAATAATATTAGAGCGTTTTAGTAATTACATTTGTTTCATATACAGT
This sequence comes from Tanacetum coccineum, assembly GCA_026074375.1. Lineage (NCBI taxonomy): Eukaryota > Viridiplantae > Streptophyta > Magnoliopsida > Asterales > Asteraceae > Tanacetum > Tanacetum coccineum. The sequence goes on along the minus strand of BQNB010029479.1, from coordinate 8,889 downwards.
ACACTGTTATTATTTAATATTCTTCTAAGTATTAAAGAAGTAGAATCCGCATACTCTTAGAATTCACAAAGATTCTTCTATCATAGTTGTTTTGGATTTATCCAAATTAACTTAACCTTTACAACTAAGTAAATCGATCTAAGTTGGGGAACATCAGTGGTATCAAAAGCCTGTGTTCTGAAACTTGAATCAGAAGAAGCACCACTAACAAGAAGACTCTTTACTCAAAGGGGGGGGGGGGGGTGGCAAGGAAGAGATGGATCTAGAAACTGCACAAACCACTACTACTGCAAAGTTGCCCATTCTCAAACAGGGTGAATATGATACATGGAGGCTCAGGATTGAGCAATACTTTTAAGTATAAGACTATGCTCTATGGGATGTCATAAAGAATGGAAACTCATTCAAACCAGTACCTCAAACAACAACAAATGCTAATGGTACCTCAACTTCACTAATACCAGGTCCTGTGACTACTAAAAAAAAGGCTCAAAAGAAGAATGATGTGAAGGCAAAAAGTATGTTACTGATGGAACTTCCTAATGAACATCTAATGACTTTTAATCAATACAAGGAGGCTAAGACTTTGTTTGCTATTATACAAATAAGATTTGGTGGTAATGAAGCCACAAAGAAGACTCAGAAGACTCTTCTGAAGCAAATGTATGAGAACTTTAGTGCTTCAAGCACAAAGTCTCTTGACTCTATTTTTAACAGGCTTTAGAAGATTGTAAGTCAGTGGGCTATCTTGGGTGAAAATATTTCACAAGAAGATCTAAATTTGAAAATTTTGAGAAGTCTGCCTTCTGAGTGGAATACTCATGTTGTGGTCTGGAGAAATAAACTTGATCTAGACACAATGAGCTTTGATGATCTCTACAACAATTTCAAGATTGTTGAACAAGAGGTTAAAGGAACTACAAGCTCAAGCTCAAATTCTCAGAATATGACTTTTGTGTCATTTCCTAGCAGTACCAATGAAGTTACTACTGCTTATGGAGTTAGTACTACTAACACTCAAGTTAGTCCTGCTAGCACTCAAGTTAGCACTGCTAATACTCAAGTTAGTACTGCTAACTTAAGTGATGACACTATTTATACATTTTTAGCCAGTCAACCAAACGGGTCTCAACTTATATATGAGGACCTTAAACAAATCCATGAAGATGACATAGAAGAGATGAATTTGAAGTGGCAGTTAGCTTTGCTGAGCATAAGGACAAGAAGGTTTTTCCAGAAAACTGGTAGAAAAATCACTATCAATGGAAGTGACACAGCTGGATATGACAAATCCAAGGTTGAGTGTTTTAACTGTCACAAGATAAGACACTTTACAAGGGAATGCAGAGGACCAAGGAACCAAGATAGCAGAAACTAGAATCAAGACAGCTCTAAAAGGACTATAAATGTGGAAGAAACTTCTTCTAAAGCCATGGTGGCTATTGATGGAGCTGGTTTTGACTGGAGCTATATGGCAGATGATGAAGTCCCTACAAACATGGATCTTATGGCTTTTTCAGACTCTGGGGTACATAATGACAAAACTTGTTTAAAAACTTATCTAAAAAGCTTTTAAACTCTTAAAACTTAACTTGATGATTTAAGAATAGAGTTTAACAAATCTGAGTTTAATTTAGCTACTTATAAAAGAGGGTTAGCATCTGTATTAGAGCAACTTGTCTTTTACAAAAAGAATGAGGTTATTTTTGTGAGCAACTTGTTGTTCTTAAAAGAGATATCTCATATAAAGACTCAGAAATTAGCATGCTTAAGAGTGAGTTAGAAAAGCTTAAACAAGAAAAAGAAAGCAATCAACTTAAAATTGAAAAATTTGATAATGCTTCTAAGAGTCTAGACAAATTAATAGGGAGTCAAATAACTGATAAAAGTAGAAAGGGTGTGAGGTTTGTAAGCTATAATGTTGTTCCACCACCCCTCCCCTATAGGGTTATTTTCACCCCAAATCTTGATTTGTCTTACTCTGGTTTAGAGGAGTTTCAACAGCCTAAGTTTGAAGGCTATGGACCTAAGACTAGTAAGAATGTCAGTGAAGATACTTCTAATGAGGTTAGAGAATCTCCTGATGCCCCAATGGTTGAGAAGTTGGTGTAAGATGATAAATTAGAGAAGAAAACTGTTTTTCCTACTGTTGCTAAGATAGAATTTGTTAAACCTAAACAATAAAAAAACCAGTTAGGAAACCAGTTAAGTATGCTAAAATGTACAAGTCACAAAGTCCTAGGGGAAATCAAAGAAACTGGAATAATCAGAAGTCCTAACATCTAGGAAGTAACTTTGTGATGTACAATAAAGCTTGTTTTGTCTGTGGAAGTTTTAACCATGTGTAAGCACACTACAATTATCATCAAAGGGAAAGGGTGGAATCTAGAAATAATTATACAAGGGTAAATTACAATTATTCTGCTAAAAACTCTCACCTTAATGCTCACAAGAACATGGTTCCAAGAGCAGTTTTAATGAAATCTGGCCTAAGATCACTTAATACTGCTAGGCCTGTTACTACTACTCATCCTAAAACTACAGTTTATAATGCTAGACCAATATCACATTTTTCTAAATCAGCATAATCAACTGTAAAGAGGCCCTATCAAACAAGAACAACATTAACTAACAAAAATTTTAGACCAAATACTACTTGGCCAAATTCAGCAGTAGTTAATGCTGTGAGGGTAAATTAGGTTAATGATGTTAAGGCCTCAGCATGTTAGGTTTGGAGACCTACCAAACTTAATAGTGCATCAATTACTTTGAAGAAAACATGAATATGTTGATTGCTTCGAAGGGCAGAACCAAGTCAGAGAATGGCTTGGGACCCCAAAGGAAACTAATTTCCTCCTTATTTAAAATGCCCAAATGGACATGCTACATAAAAGAAGAACAAGGCTATTAGATAGTGGAAGCTCAAGGCACTTGACAGGGAACAATTCCTATTCTTCTCGAGACAAATCAAGGAATTTATGGAGGATATGTACCTTTAAAGGGTATGAGCCAAAAGATAGGGAAAATTATTGGAAAATGAACTCCTTAAAACCTGGTAGCTTTAATTTTTAAGGATTGTACTTAGTCAAGGATTTAAATTATATAAAAAACCTATTAAGTGTTTTCACAGATGTGTGACAAAAAGAACGTGTTCATTTCACTGAACTACTGTGATGTAATGTTCTGCCTCCTGAACGTTAAGTTAGCTGAAGAAATTCATGTATACTTAAATGTCCTTAGAAAATAACAATATGTATAGTGTTGATATGAAGAATATGTGTTCCTAAAGAGTGGTTTAACAAACCTGTCTTGTTAGCAATGCCACACTTAATGAATCAATGCTATGGGCATAGGAGTCTAGGTCATTGTGTAAATTTTAAAAACTATTAAAAAACTTGTTAAGAAAATCTTTGTGAGAAGGTTTACCTACATAAATGTTTTTGAAAATGACCAAACTAGTGTTGCTTGCCTTAATTAAAGCAACACAAAGCCTCTTTAAGTCAAGAGATCATAACTATGATACCAACCTTTATTCATGTTGCATATGGACTTGTTTGGTCCAACATTTTATGAGCACTTAAAGAAAATAAATATTGTCTAGTGTCATATGATTAATATAGGCAGGAGTGGTTTACATAGGTTTTCTTTCTAGCAACTAAAGATTGAAACTAGTGGCAATTTCTTAAGAGCATTTATAACTGAGATAGAAAATCTAGTTGATAAGAAAGTAAAATAAAAATCAATGTGACAATGATAACAAAGATTCAAAAATAGAGTTAAATGAGTGAATATATGTCAACAGAAAGTCATTGAAGAGGGAATTTAGTGTAGCTATAACTCATCGCAAAAGTGTGTTGCAAAAAGAGAAATAGGACACTAATTGAGACTAGCTAGAACCATATTATAGCTGACTCTAAGTACCTACTAGCATTGTTGGGAATTAATAATGAAGTTGATAAGACAAAACTAGAATGAAAACACAGAAAGACTTAAAGGAAAAGGACCTAGAATCGACAATAAGAGCATACTCTACAAGCTGGAGTAGTATATACTTCTGCAAAATATGCAGATATAGAAGATACAAAAGGTATATTTCACAAGACTAATAAAGATAAAGAATTAAAAGATTATAGTGAACCGTTATTGTAATTATTTAATAGTTTCCTTGTAAACCTATAGGGTTTTAAAATCTAGAAAAGTGAATTTGTACACAAAGTGTTAGGAGAATTAGACGTCAAGTAAGTTGTGTAGCCTCAAGGTATTCAAGGTTTTCCTTTATCGCCAGTTATAGTTTCATTGATGTAACCTTATTATTCAGCAGAACAAATAATATTACTGCATATGGTGAAAGTTTTTGATAAAACCATTTTTACAACATCATTGTTCCTTATTTAAATGACCTGCTATACAAAATTTTAAGTTCAGGTTGATGAATAAATCCTACACTAATAGCCTAGATCTTTAAACACAACATGTTGTATCAAGCCATTGGGCTCTCTGATGTAGGGATCGAACAAGAAGGTTTTAACGAAACCACAAAAAACTCTTACAAAAAACCCTAATATTACAAGAAATCATATACATATTATACATAAAAACAGGTAATGAGTCATCAACCCATCACACCCAATTCATCAAAAAGGACACTATCCACCAGTTTTTTATCGAACGCCATAAATTGACAACAGGGCAACAGATATAGGTGTTAAACGTTTTGAATTATATTAAAACTCATAACAAAATTTAAACCAAATCTATACCTTACATCACACACATCACCCTTGGTGTTCATTCCCATCCCCCCTAACTTTGCAATACACAAAAAAGGCTCATCAGTGTTATAGAACCCCCTTCAAGTAAAGACATATCCATCAAACACAAATTAAGGGAAAACTCATTGCACAGAACTATCAATTCACCCTAAATTTTTATATACCATCGCATTACACGTGACAGTAGTCAACCACTTCTATATTCCTCTCCTTCATAACCATAAGCAATACAATAACCAAAACCGAATCAACCCACCTCCTCACATTTCCCCAAACACTTCCACATCACACTACCGTCATTGACACATGCTCCCCAGGTACCACTTCATATAACCACCAATAGATTAAAATACACCCCCTAACCATCATAACCCTCCTCAACATCAATCAATTCGCAAAAGTAATAAAACACTGCATATAATTATTCACAAACTAGTTAGCAGCTTCCACTCATTACAGTCTATAATCAGTCAGTCTATCACCTCACCCACCAACCACATACCAGTCAGTAAACCATCATCACCATTACCAAATATAACCAAGAAATTACGAACAGTACTGAAATGTACCAAGCAAAACTCCTACACAGTGACTACAATCCAAACCACCTTAAAAACTAAAATTAACCAACCAACTCTCGTTACAAAGCCTAAACACTAGCAAGAGTAAACATACAACGAACAACCAATTCAATTTCAACCCCCTAAAACACCAAATATTCACACCATCATAACCCCACATCGCAGCAATTCCAAACATCCTAAACCATCCCAGGGTAATTAAATTTCACTTCATGTTAAACCACCCCAACCAAGCCATCAAACCACAATACCCAACTCATAATATTTAATAACCCTTCCTGGAACTACGCATTTTCACTCCTTCCCAACCCCCATAGCACTCCAAGACCTCAACCACCCGGAACTACCATAATCGCTCTCAAATCCCTCACACCTCACCCCCCCCCACCTCAAAGCATAAACCTGCAACCCACCAACCGATCCCCGCCTTCTCTAAAAAGTACAAAACTGTTCCACCAATAACCTGTAATCCTTATAAAATAGAACATCCCACAAATCACCATCCTAGTCATCAAAAACCTCATCTATAACAAACAACCCACCTACAAAATTACAATTCGCACCCCAATAAATTAAAAACACCTTAAACAGCACCCTCCGAAATCACCCCCCGACTAAAAAACCGCATACATAACCTTCCGATCACCCAATACTACCATCAATCACATCCAATATCAAACCACACCCTGTATTACCTATCCAACCATACAGGCCATCGGCAAAACTCAAAGATCGAGTACAACTACGAAAAAACAAAGAACGAAACTAATGAGTTCTTATCATAATATAGTGCAAGACAATAAGATACAATTTTGGGATATTCTACTGACAGCATCAAATATGTATACTTAATATTTATTCTACATTCAGAAATCATTACATAGTAGCACTACAATCAAGAAAGAGTTTAACAATACGTGGTTTTAGAGAAAGCATAATGTTAAAATTATTTAACCAATTAATATGCTATATTTAGGTGAATATTTTATTTAATACTGTCTTAGCCTTGTGTTACTACTACTATTTAGTTTCAACTAATGGCCAAGATGTCATTTTCTGATGGTGCGTAATGGAGGGCGAATTTTGAGTTGTTTGTGAAGGCTGAATTAGAAGTGTGATAGTGTTTCGTAGATTTTTGAAGATCAAAGATGCATACTTAGTCTCCTATTTGATATAGACAAAAGGGGAGAAGAATTTGATGATTTTGGCAACTTTGTATATCCTTGGTAGTTTAATGGTAGGAAGTTTCTTTGTAAAAATTTAACTTTCTTCAAGGTGAAGATCTCGCTTATTTGGTTTAGTCATTATCAATTATTGGGAAGATTGTTGGGAATAATTTATATGAGTTGTATAAGGTACAAAACAAAAGTAAGAAATTTAAACAATAAGGGACTTAAAGGAAAAGGACCTAAATCTATCAATAAGAGATTCTTAAAGCTGGGGAGTATATTCTACAAAAGATGAAAGACATAAGAAGAAACAAAAGGATATGCTCAATATAAATAAAGATAAATAGTACAAGATTTATTTTCCTTATTGTATTTATTAAGGTATTGTTTCCTTGTAAACCAAGATATCTCATAGTATATAAAGAGTATAGGTTATAGGTTAAGACATCCAGAAAAGAGTTGTAACACAAAGTGTATGATATGTAGTACGACTATAGAGTTTGGTGTAGTCCCTCAATTGTTTAGCCTCGAAAATATTGAGTCGAACATGGAAATTCTGGTCACATCAAGCGATGGAGCTTCGGTCTTTAATTAGTTAATGTTGTTAATAGAAAATTATCGGGAAACGTTGCTCGATATGAATCTAATATTGAAAATGTTTTCTGGGTTAATCCCAGAGCAAAACCCTAGCCCAGGGTCCCTATTTTTAAATACCGGGTCGCCGCGCGGTCAATTAACGCGACGGGGTATATAAACTCTATCCAATTTAGAAAAGAGAAGATGTTCAAAATAACTAGAATAAAATCTTTCTCTCTTTTCACGTCTCAAATTCTCACCTCTAGTTTTCTCTCTCTAATCTTTCAACACCACCACATCTCTTTCACATGTTCTAATTTCGTGATTGGAAACGTGTTATGAAGTGATAATCGGTACCTACAATAGGCACCATAAGAGCATATGAGGAATCCGTCGTTGTTATATCTACAGAATAATGAGGTTAAAAAGAATCAAATTCGTATCTTGTTTTTTTTTGTTCAAAAAATAGCAAGAAAAATCAAGTTTGATCTTTGTTTTTGGTTTAAAATAAATGTTAAAGATTTGTACTTTCGGGCATAGAACTATCCCTTGCATCATTACAAGGATGGTAGGCTGTTTAATAAACATCATTTCGTAGCTTTCAATAAATGTTAGATGATTTATTCTTGTCTGGCGTTTAAAACTAACTGAAGGGGTGTTCTTGATTGCGTTTTGCCTCAAGACTGCGTTTTGATCATTGCGTTTTGATCATTGCATTTTGATCATTGCGTTTTGATCATTGCGTTTTGATCATTGCGTTTTGAACATTGCGTTTTGATCATTGCGTTTTGCCTAATTGAAGACCCTTATTGCGTTTTGCCTAGGGGAGACTCTGTCCATTTCATTTCTTGGTTGCGTTTTGTCTCAAGAATTGACTGCATTTTGTCTAAAGAAGACTGCGTTTTGTCCAATGAAAACCCTTGTGACCGACTTTGGGCATATGACCGAATTTGGGAATATTATAATCAAAACAAGAACAGCAAACAAACACCATAATCAAGAATCGAGACTCATAAGACACAATCAACCATAACAACACACCACACAAACAACAACACTTAATCCCAAAACGATCCTGAAAAGATTCACTTAAATGACAAAATGGCTAAAGACTTGGATTACGATGACATGTGATCACGAAGTTAATTTGGTATCCCTTATTTGCAATTAAAGTTGGATTTCACAAAGGCGTCTACTTATTTCATCATCGTGACTTTCTTCTATTTTCTATCGATTGATGACTTGCTTGAACGTATACATTTATGATACAACCTAAATAAGCTCTAAAGTCCTACCCTTGCTTATAAATAAGCAATTCTAAATACCCATAAGCTCGTCCCTTACTAGCTTATCATCCATTAAGCTCAAGCAAAATTCTTGATTCAAATGACAGAAAAATAACAAAAGTTGTTGGAAAAGCTTAGATTAGCAAAATAGGTTTTAAAACCTTATGAGAGCTTATAGAAAGGACTTTTAAACAAAATTAGCTTAAAGGCATAACAAGAGGACAGATTTGCATAACATTAAAACTTAATTTTTTATTAAAATATTAAAAGGTTACAAGGCTTGGAAAGTGAAAAATGACAGAAATTTAAAGATAATAAAACATTAAAAATAAATTTAACCTACTCCTAAGTTACACTACACTAGATAAAAAATTTACAAAGGAAAAATAAGCCTTTATAAATAGGCTCACTAACAAGCACAGTTGTGTTTCTTGTGTTAGTTGTGTGAGAGACTTCAAAAGCTTTAATCTTGGCCCTTAAAATTTCTTGTTCTCCAATCCAAATG
>BQNB010029478.1:15000-50949 GCA_026074375.1 Tanacetum coccineum | reverse complement strand
AGTGAGTTATCATATCACAAATACCTTATGTATGGCCCAATCCCTTCAATATATCTAAAGAACCTCATCATTACGAAAGGGTGCCCATCAAACCTCAAGATACCATGCAACATTGGGTATGTGCATGTAGAAAAGGCCTACATTGACCCTAACTCCCCTCTAAATATCATGACCCGAATGATCTATAACTGGATCATGAGGAGAAAACTTGACTCTAGGGAAAACTCGAATAGAGGAGTTAGCAATTTCACAGGAAGGATCAAGGGAATGCTTGTCTTCATAGAAAACTTCACCTATATCGTAGACTTCATGATTGTTGATGATATTAGTTCAATTATAGACCCTAGGTTGTCACAAGTAATACTAGGGAAACCTTTTGTGGAAATATCCAACATGACTCATGACTCACCCGAAGGTGCTATAAGATTTACTAACGGGACCGAAGAAGTTGCTTATAAGATGCCCCATATGATAGAACAGTACAACTCACTGTTGGACTTAGAAAAAGAGCATACGAAATCAGTCTACCTTAGGAACAAAGAAGACACGAGAAAAGGAGTGGAGTATGTAATGACCAAAATATTAGGATTTTGTTAGGATTTTAGATGCATAAAGGCAATTTTAACTGGTGATCAGGTATAGTTTATTAGGCTTTGAATTATAGCATAGGTAGAATTAACAACAATCAGTGTATCAATATGGATTGATAGTCAACTAAGTGGCTAGATTGATTAATAAGAAAAAAATTACCCTTAATAAATCAACTAGAGAAAAAACTTAAGGTATAATTCGCCTAGTGTAACCAGTATGTATAATTCGCCCAGTCTATAATTCACCTACTATAATTGCATAATTCGCCAAGTTAAAATAGTCTATAGTTCGCCTAATGCACATGCATAATTCACCTAGTACAAACTGTGTATAGTTCGCCTAATGCACATGCTAAATTCTCCTAGTACAAACTGTGTATAGTTTGCCTAAAGGTATTGCATAATTCGCCTAGTCCAAGTTTTGCATAATTCGCCCAGTGTTACACACTTGTATAATTCGCCTAGCTTACTTCGTCTAACACAAATTTAATGAACATACAAACTTAATTTTCAAGCATCAAAATCAGTTTATAGATGACCCTTAGCAACCATAATCAACATTTACACATTTTTAACATGAATTAACCACAAAAATCGCAATTTATGCTTTGTTCGACTCGTAAGAACACTAAAACCCAAGATTGTCAAGTTTTGATGTTAAACCTTGTTTTAGTACACTCTATTACTCATATAGGAACATTATAACTCAAACAAACACAAACCCATGACCTTTTACAAGTCTTTGCCTTAAAATCCAAATTTTTGAATCCAAGAATCAAGACAAACTCATTCAAATTTTAACCATGATAAAAACTATTTCACACGAGTATCTATATCCTTTAAAGATCAAAAGCCCTCAATTAATTTAACATAAACTTCATTTTTATTTTTGAAGAACCCTACACTAAATTTTAAGGAGTGTGATCAGACAAGTGAAATTTAAGCTAATTCCTATTGATTATATGATGTTGGGAGTTTAAGAAACACTTTGCTAGTTTTCCTTAAGGATTGAAAATCACGTTTCTTGGTGTTCTTGAGGGTGACGAAATTTAGGAGAGGGAAAGGAGTGTTTGTGTGTGATGAGTGAATGAGAGGGACGGTGAAGGTGTTTGTTATATGAAATATTTTAGATTTTGACACAAATGCCCCCTAAGGTTTATAACCACATCTATTTTTCTTATACAACTTTTCCTAAGGCAAAACTAAATTTCATTTTGGCACAACTAGTCCCTAAATGTTTTATAAAACTAAGCTAAGCCTTAAGATTTGCTATCACGACCCTAAAGGCATAAACACATAACATATAAAGCCCAAATGAGTTAAAATTAATTAACTCCCCTTTAAATATTAATCCGTTATTGTTTAAAACCTTTTTCCATTTATCACTTGATGAATTTTGAAGAAGATAATTTGACAATTTCTCCCCCTCAAATAATGTCCCGTTTTCTATTTAAAGAGCTATAGACATTGTTTGAGTAGTAAAATGCCTTAAAAAATGATAATTTGATGAAGAAGTGCACTGACACGTACATTAATTTGTATAAAGGAAGCACGGGCTGTGTTGCAAAGTAAACACAAGCCTCTGAATGAATATGAAGTAATTCATTCCCAAGAAAAAATAATTTCCCGTTGCAAGGTCAAGTTTTCTTTTTGTCAAAATACTTGCCTTTAAGATGATGACCGGGTTGCTATCTTAAATAATAGCAAGCCATATGACATGTTTTAAAACATTTTGAACTTCTGCTCGAACTTCATTTACAGCCTCGTATCATTATTGAATGACATTTCTAAGGCCGTAAATGTTATCGATTTTCAGAAGACATGTCATGAAAACCTATTTTTGTCTTTTTTAATTTTTAAAAATGAAAAATCTTTTTGGGTTTTTATATTTTCTTATATACATATGATACACAGGATATACCATAAGTTGCCACCATTAATCATCCTCTTCCTTTGCCAGACTCTTCAGCGTTTTAGGAGACATGCTTTTCATACTAAGCTTTTTGTTCAAGAATTTGAATCTTTCTCATGGCAAAGGTTTGGTGAAGATGTCTACCAGTTGATATTCGGTCCGGACAAAGTATAGTTCCATTATTCCATTCTCTACTTGCTCCTTTATAAAATGGTAGCGTACATCAATGTGCTTGGCTCTAGAGTGTTGAACTTTGTTGCAGCATAAAGCAATATTACTTTTATTGTCGCAGTACATAGGAATCTTATTGAATTGAAACCCATAGTCTATTAACTATGATCTTATACAAAGGATTTAAGTACAAAACCCAGATAAAGCAATATATTCAGCCTCTGTACACAAGATCATAGTGCTCTTTTACTTCTTGGAAGACCATCTAACAAGTTTATCACCTAAGAATTGAGTGCTTCTTGATGTACTACGTCTAGTATCCTGACACCCCGCGTGATCTACGTCTGAATATGCTGTTAGTGACATACTGGTATCCTTTGAGTACTAGAAACCCATGTGAATGGTTCCCTTTAGGTATCAAAAGATCTGCTTAACCGCATGTAAGTGCTTTTCGGCAGGCTTTGCCTGATAACGGGCACATAAGCAGACTCCATAAATAAGGTCGGGTCTACTAGACGTCAGATACATAAGGGACCCAATCATGTCACGGTAATGTGTAGCATCAAATGGTGCCTCCTGTAGATATGCATCTAGTTTATTCTTTTCCACCATAGGTGTGTCTACAGAATCACTAGTTAGCATACCATATTTTTTAATAATTTCTGAAGCATATTTTGATTGGTTTATGAAGATACCTCTAGGACTTTGAGAAATTTGTAATCCTAAAAAGAATAACATTTGCCCCATCATTGACATCTTGAACTTAGTGGTCATAAGATTAGCAAACTCATCACACATAGCAGTATTAGTTGATGTAAATATTATATCGTCGACATAAATTTGTACCAGTAATAAGTCGTTTCCTGCTTTCCTTGTGAAGAGTGTTGGATCGACTGTACCTTTAGAGAAATGTTGTGAGATGAGAAAACTTGACAGCATGTCATACCATGCACGTGGTGCTTGTTTGAGACCGTAAAAGGGCCTTTTTGAGCTTGTACACATGCGATGGGTTATCCTAATAAAAAAAATCCTTCTAGTTGGGAAATGTATACCTCTTCTTTGAGCTCGCCATTTAAGAATACCATTTTGACGTCCATCTGGTAGATCGTCATATTCTTGTTGGCGACATTTTCTATGAAGATACAGATGGCCTTTATTCTTGAAACTGGTGCAAATGATTCCTCAAAGTCGATTCCCTCCTCTTGCCTAAATCCTTAATCAACTAATCTAGCATTGTTCTTGAGTACCCCGCCAAATTCATTTGTCTTGACCTTAAAGATCTACTTCAATTTGGTCAACATTACTTTATCTGGACAAGGCACCAATTCCCAAACTTGTAGTCTTTCAAATTCGTGAATTTCTTCTTACATTGCCTCAATCCATGAGGATTCGAGCATAGCTTCTTTGAAGTTCTTTGGTTCTACAGAAGTTAGGAAGACATCAAAGTAACACCACATGGAATTAGTTTTGAGTTGCTTTCTAGTGGATACTGGTCGAGACGGGTTACCAATCACGTTTGCCAATGGATGATCCTTAGTCCATCTACCAATCAGTTCTAATGGAGAGTGCGAGGAATGCGTATTTGACGATGATTCTTGAGAAGTAGAAACATCATAAAGAGGTTCATGACATGGATTGTCAAATTGTGCATTTAGTATCGGTTCTTCAACACCTTGTGAGATGATTGAGGATTGTTGTTGTTGGTTAGTTGATGAAGTACTTGATGAAGGTACAACTAGATCAATGGTTGTTGATGAAGGTGAACCGACTATGTCAACAACACATGGTGCAACAGCTACTGGAACTAGAGAAATAACCCTTTGTGGAGGATTGAAGTATTCATCGAACATTGGTTGGAACAATCTATCCCAATCATTTTTGATTGGTGGGTTAAAAGGTTGTTGAGGAACAGGGTTTGGAACGAGTCCTGAACTAGATGTTGCAAGAGTCATAAGTTGAGGCCCGGGTTCTGAACTGAATTATTCAGAAGCCATCGCTGTCAGCTCATCGAACGTTACATGAATGGTTTCCATGATTTTCCGGGTTCTTGTGTTATAGATTCTGAAAGCTTTCTTTGCGAGCGCGTAACCAACAAAAATACCAATATCGGCCTTTGCATTTAGTTTACCCAAATCCCCACTGTCATTGGTCAGATAAGAGAGAGAACCAAAGACATAAAGAAATGATAAATTTGGCTTCTTGTCGTGCTTTAGCTCATATGGAGTTTTGTTGTATCGAAGATGGATCAGGGAACAGTATTGGGTATAACAAGCTGTCCTCGGCCCACATAAATAATGGAGCTTTTGAAAATATCAGCATTGTACGAGCACCTTCTACAAGAGTTTAATTTTGTCTTTCGTCAACGTCGTTCTGTTAAGGAGTGCTAGCAACAGATGTTTGATGCGAGATGCCGACATTTTTGTTAATACAAATAATGTCTAATAACGTTATTTATATTTTTTGACCTCTCAATGTATTGATAAAAAATGTAAATACGTTTACGATAAAAATAAACGTTTACAAATTATTAATCGAAAAATTCTATTTCTAAGATTAGTAATAACTTAAGGTATGTACAAACAAATCATTAAGCATGATTAGTGATCAAGAAAATGTTTTTTTCTTAACCATTACATTTTTACAAAAGTATTTTCACAAAATAAATATGAAAAAATGCTTTTTAATAAAAGAAATATTTTTATTTAAATAATAAAATTTGAATCTGGTTTCCCCCCTAAAATGGAAGCTTCCATACCAGTTGCAACATTCCCTACAAAAAGACAAAAATAGGAGCGAAGTCTAGTGGCTGCCCCTTTATAGGTCTTGCGGCCCCAGATATATCTGGGATCGCCCGGGACCGCTGCCAGCTAGCCGTTGGAAATCCTGTCTATAAATAATGCACTATTTCTGGCAGAAAAAAACACCTCTTTGCACGAATTTTTCTAGTCCTCTTTCTCTCTCTAAAAACCTTCGTTCTCTGACTAAATCTCTTAATTACTAACATTGTTTGATCTTGTTTTAAGTGATCTAATCTCTTCTTCTCATCTCTCCTCTCTATCAAGTGCAAGAGAAGAACATTCATATTCGCCAAGAAACGAATTATTATTTAGTGATCTCTCTTCTCTTCTTCTAAGTATCAAATTTCTATTTTAATTATCTTGCGTAATTGTGTGATTCAGATTATGTATTAATCTGATAGTATAGATCTTGTGATTGGATAGTGTGTGTGAATTGGTAGATTGGTTCTAGCTAAGATTAGGACTCGACATTTAGCTTAGTGTCGTAAAATAACATAAGCGACGTGTAAACGGTGAGCGGAATAGGGCGAAGAAGAGCTTCATAGCCGAACCACTATAAATCTTAGTGTCTTGGTTTGATCGTTCCTTCTCTCATCTCCTTATATTGTTATGATTGTTATTTAGTATTAGTTTAGATATTTACATTGTTGATTCATATTGTTGATTGGTTGAACATACAACTCGAATCTAAGTATTTTGATAGCAAACTTTTAAAACGTAAAATGAACCTGTAACTATTCAACCCCCCCTTCTAGTTTCTACAATTGGTATTAGAAGACAAGGTCACTCAAGATTTTTAAAATATATTGTATTTTAAGGCTTGGATCAATCTATGGATTCCAACAAATATCTAGAAGGGCAATCCATTCAAAGACCATCACTTTTTGAAAGTGATAGTTTTATTTATTAGAAAAATAGATTCGAGACATATGTTAAATCAAAATATCTTGATCTTTGGCATGTTATTACTAATGGTGATTTTCAACCTATTCAACAAAATCTGGAAACCAAATTAGATGAGGTTATCCCTTTTGAAAAAACAAAGTGACGATTTTAAAAATAAGCTTGCAAAAAATAACGAAGCTAAAATGGTTATTTACAATGCTTTGCCAAGAAAAGAATATGAAATAATTTTCATGTGTAATACGGAAAAAGAAATTTGGAAAACTTTGTTAATCACCCATCAAGGTAATAACCAAGTCAAAGATAACAAGATCGACCTTTTGGTACAACAATATGAACAATTTGTCATTTTTGAAGACAAACTTAAATGAAATGTTAAATAATCAAAAATCCTCCGGTGAAAAGTTAGGTTTATGGTTTAATTCATTTGAAGCATCATCTAGTGGAACTAAGGAAATAAAATTTGTGAAAGCTCAGAAAAAGGTGTCCCTTGATGGAGGTCCCATAAATATGGGCGGCCCCCTTAATGTGCAGGTGGCCCCCAAAGTAAATATGGGACCGCCACCATGAACCACACTTGGATCTGAAAAAAGTGTGTCTTTTCAAAAATCTATTTTGGGTCCTAGACCAAAACACATAATAGTAAACAATGTAAGAGTTCTTGTAGCTAGTGATAATGAAGTTAAACAGTTCTATAAGCCATTGTCAAAGCCCGGAGTTGGATTTTCAAAACTAAATTTTAGATCAAAAATTCCACCACCCAGAAGAGTCATAAATAATTATCATCGTCCTAAAACACCACAACCAAAAAGAAACATTGGTCAACAAAATCAACCTTGTGGTTTTCCTGTAACTTGGAATAACTTCCCATGACAAAGTTACATGCCATGGAAAATGTTTCTTCCATTTCCACATCCCAACCAATTGCATCAAATGCAAGGGATGTTTAGCACTAACAACTTTGGACCCATGAGATATTGGGGACCAAATGTTTGAGGTGTTGACTTATATAAATAGATATGCCTTGGAGTCAACTTGGAACCCGATGAGTGGATAAAGGACAGCGGATGCTCTAAACACATAACGGGTAACAGAAAGCTCTTCTCAAGCTACAAGGCATACAATGGAGGTAATGTCATTTTTGGTAGTAATCTTCGCGGTAACATCATTGGCAAAGGTACGATTTCAAATGACTCTCTCAAAATAGATAATGTAGAGCATGTATATAACTTAAGATTTAACTTGTTAAGTATAGGACAAATATGTGATAATAAATGTAGAGTAACTTTCTCTGAACATGATAGTGAAATTAATAAGGATGGTAAGGTCATTGGTAGAGGTATTAGGAAGAAAGGCTTATATGTGATGAAATTAAGAAATGAGCCTAAAGACAAAATTTGTCTAGCAACGATTGATGAAAACTCTACGTTGTGGCATAGGAGATTAGGTCACGCAAATATGCGTCTCATTCAATCGTTAGCATCTAAGGAATTAGTTAGAAACTTACCTAAGCTTAAGTTTGATCAACACTTCTGTGATGCTTGCAAAATTGGAAAGCAAGCTCATGCTAGTCATAAGGCTAAGAATATAGTCTCAACGACTAGATGCTTAGAACTCCTTCATATGGATCTCTTCGGTCCATCCGCCGTACGGAGTTACGGAGGAAACCGCTACACCTTAGTCATAGTAGATGACTACTCTAGGTATACTTGGACTAGATTCCTTAAGGACAAAATCGAAGCCTTCGATCAATTCAAAATATTTAGTAAGAAAATTCAAAACCAATTAGGATGTACAATAGTGTCAATAAGAATCTGACCACCGTAGGGAATGTTGATAGATGAGGTGCAATTTGGTGGAATTTTTGTAATCCAATGGATATTACTCATAATTCTCGGCTCTACGCACCCCTTAATCAAATTACGTGGTTGAAAGGAAAAATAGGACACTTCAAGAAATGAGTAGGACTATGTTGAATGAGAAATCTTTACCACAAAAGTTTTAGTGTAACGTTGTTGATGCTGCAACATACATTCTCAACCGAATCCTAATTAGAGCCATCCTAGGAAAAACACCTTACGAACTCTTGAGAGGTAGGAAACCTACTCTTGATTATTTTTGAGTGTTTGGAAGCAAGTGCTTCATTTTAAACACTAACGACTACCTTACCAAGTTTGACCCAAAGTCATACGAAGGTGTCTTTTTAGGTTACTCCTAAAATAATAAAGCCTACATCATTCTTAATAAACATACTAGGAAAGTCGAAGAATCACTCAACGTGACATTCGATGAAACTCCTCCACCCTCTAAGACATCACCCTTGGTGGATGATGACTTAGATGAAGAAGAAGCAATTAAGGTTACCAAAAAGAAAAACTTAGAAAATGACATTGAGGATGAAACTTTAGAGATTGACGAAATAGTTAATATTAAGGAGTCTAGGAACCATCCATTAGAAAATGTCATAGGAAACCTTAACCAACTATAGAACCCTTAGATTCACAAGCCCAAAACCCTTAGCTCACAAAGCCCCCAAATAAAGTAACTTCTTTTGTTTTATATCAACTATAGAACCTAAGAATGTGAATGAAGCCTTAACGGATGATAGTTGGATAGTCGCCATGCAAGAAGAATTAAATCAATTCATTGCTAACGACATTTGGGAGTTAGTTCCACAACCTAGGAATATGACAATCATAGGAACTAAGTGGGTGTTTAGAAACAAGTTAGACGAGAACGGTATTGTTTCTCGAAATAAGGCTAGGTTAGTTGCTCAAGGCTATAATCAACAAGAGGGCATCGATTATGATGAAACTTATGCCCCAGTTGCTAGACTTGAGTCTATTAGAATACTATTAGCTTATGCTTATGCTTTAGATTTTAAGCTATTCCAAATGGATGTAAAAAGTGCATTCCTAAACGGTTTTATCAATGAGGAGGTATACGTGGCACAACCTTCAGGATTCATTGACTTTGAAAAACCAGATCATGTTTATAAACATGTATATGAAAAAGGAATGGTAGATAACACTCTTTTTACTAAGAAGAGAAGTTCAAACCTCATCATCATTCAAATATATGTCGATGATATTATATTCGGCTTGACTTGTCACGACATGTGGATGAATTTGCGAAAATCATGCATGACGAGTTTTGAGTGAGCAAGATGGGTGACTTAACTTCTCCTTGGATTACAAATAAAACAAATGGTTGATGGTATTTTCCTTTAATTAATCCTAATATATTAAAGGAAATGCTTAGAAATTTGGATTAGAAGATCTATACAATGAAAATTACCTTGTTCCTCGATACTAAACTCATGAAAGAAGAATAGTATGAGTCGGTAGATAGTTCCCCCCCCCCCCCCCCCCCCCCCCCCCCCCCCCCCCCCCCCCCCCCCCCCCCAGTATCGAGGCATGATAGGTGTTTATTATACCTACGGAAGTAGGCCCACGATATTCTTTGTTTAGTGTATGCCTTTGTGCCCGCTTCATGAGGCTCTCAAAACCTTTCAACCATGAAGCGGTTAAGGTATCTTTCGATTACATTAAAGGCAACTACGCACTTAGTTTATCATATCCTAAGGGGACCGGCATAGAATAGTAGTATATGCCGACTTCTAACATGCTAGGAGAATTATGTGGAGCGGAAAGTACGAGCGGTATTTGTACTCAAAATCCCCTTTACACTGTTCGTGGGATGTTGTTTAAAATCTTGGTTCTCGAAGAAACAAACCGCTCTTGCTATATCTACTACCAAAGCTGAATATGTAAGCGCCAGAAAGGCATGTCAACAAGTACTATAGATGAAACAAGCTCTTATCGACTATGACGTTCGACTCGACGATGTCTCGATCATGTGCGACAATAAAGGCGTAATTGACCTTAGCAAAAACCTGGTGCAACACTCTAGTACCAAACATATCAAAATTCATCACCACTTTCTTCGTGATAATATCTAGAAAGGACATATCTCTATCGAAAAAGTGCCGTCTGTCAAAAACATCGCCGACATCCTTACGAAACCCCTTAAACGTGAATCGTTTAATTATCTTTGTCTTGGTTTAGGAATGATGGAACACATTCCATAAATCGCGTTAGTCCGCGTCTCTTTCTTCTAGTCTCGATTCTAGTCTACGTTCCATTTCGTGTCGTGACAATTTAACAACTTCATTCGAAGCTTGTTAAATATTTTTAATTCGCGAAATGCAAATTAATTAGTCACTCTTCCTTGTAAATTATGTCCAAAATTTAAAGTCTTAAATACTGTAATACAGGCGGCCCCATATCTCAGGCGGCCTCAACCTTTTTAAGTAGCACCTGATAGATAATGGGACGCCACCAGCAGCATTAAATTTTCACACTTAATCAAAATTTTAAAACTGAAAACCAAACATACCCCCTCTTCCTGCTGGTGTGAGGAACACGAAACCAAAACCACCATAACTCAAAATCAACCACCAAAACACTAATTGAAGATCAAATCATTCACTAATAAATTCAATACTAAAATCTAAATCTTCATCTATTGGATAAGTCATTTCTCTATTTTCTTTCCCATTTGAGTCTAGGATTCATGATGAACACAAAAATTGAAATTGGGGATTTTCCATTTTTCTTTCAATTTTGTACAATTAGGACTACTAGGATATAATGTATAACTAATATGTGCTTCTCATTAGGACCATAGGATTTACATACACATATGGAGTTTGTCGGAAAATTTGATTTCGATCCAAAACCGCCACAAATTATTTTCAAATCACTCACGTTAGGAACAATAATAAAATTGTTGTTAGCATTGTTATACAACTTAAAACGTTTTAAACACAGCTTAATGAATTCGACAAAATTCGGAGCTACATAATTCATATGTATTTTCTTGGACATGTTAGATGAGCAAAATCAAATTAAGGAGCGTTTGGGTTAACTCTTGGGATTTTATTTTTAGGCCGAGTTAATCGTTACTCCACATTTTTCATATTTAGGCACACACTAGAAAACATTGTCCCCCATACATATAAAGTAAATGATAATAAAATGTGATTTCAATACTTTCTTTCTAGGTAATCATGCCTCGCAAATCATCTGAAGACCATAAAAATACAAGACACTACATCCCAATAATTTCACATGAATACCGTTCACCTATAAAATAAAGACTAAGAAACCTTGAAAGTCGCTACATTCATGAGGGTCGGGTGGTTTTTGAGGACTTTACTGATCTACGCTAGATTCGGTCTTTGTTTAGTTTTCTTGAGTTTAAGTGTCTTCTTGAAATCAATGACCAAATTTGTCCTCGCTTCATACTTGAGTTTTATAGTCAATATCAAATAAACTATACCGACGAAAGTCAAATGTTAATCGAATTTGTAATTCAAAATCAATTATTTTCTTACACTCTTGAAGAATTTGCTTAAATTCTTGACATACCTTGTGAGGGTGCTTGTGTCTTTACCGATAAGTGGTCACTTGACGAGTTGGTATATGGTGTTCCTAGGGATGATCCATACCAAACCAACCCTCCTTCTCTTGATGACATCATTTTGTATGTTCGAAATGATCGAGAAGGTCAGGCCACTCGCACCCGTTATAGGCAAAAAGTTGATGTTCAAGATTATCAAATTCTCACTCGTGAAATTGTGTCAACCCTGAAGCCTTTGGAAGAAATTATCCGAGAAAATGTTTTCTGTTTGGGGGGGTATGGGACATGTTCCCTACGTGTACTTTGTTACAAGCTCTTCTGTATTGACAAAGATCCAAAAAGTTTAACCTCGCCTATTATATGTTAAAACAAATTGAGTGGGTCACTAAACAAGCTAGGTTAATTGTACCCTATGGTATGTTATTAACCCGTTTGTTTAAATTCGTCATGAGTAAGAGTCCTGAGTTGGTCAATGAGTCTTATGTCTTGTACGATCGTGTCATGAATCCTCTTACCGCTCAACAAGAGCGAAAGACTAGAAAGAATTGTGGCACGAGAAGAGGTCGTCACTCCACTTCTTCTTCCTTGTCCTTCGATCAACCATCCTACTCTCATCTTAATGATGATGATGATGGAAATGACAAAGGGACCTCGCGTGCAAGCACTCCTTCCCCCACTCATTTTGTTAATTCATTAACAAATGAGGTTCCTCGAGTCTTTCACCAAACATTGACCCTGACATGGAACCATTTTACACCCGCTAAACCGAAATCATCAACCATTAAGTTTAGTTATGAGATGAGCAACATGGTGGATTAAGGTCAATCGGGAAAGGCCTCAGGAACTTATGGAGAAACATGAAGAATTGAGCAATTTGGAAAATTGCTATATGACAATATGAATTATATTTACTACTTTATTATGCTTAGATACTTAAAATTATGCTATTTAGTAGTAACTTAGTATGTAGTACGGGCAACATAACTTGCCTTGGATGATCATTCTATTTTATCATCCTAAACCCTTGCTTGCATGCACCGTGATACACTATGGTTACTTATATGATATTATGCATGATTATCTCTTAGTTAATATACCTATATGTGCTCCTTAAATAGAATTTAGAATAATTAGTTTTGTAAACTTGATTATTAGGTATTAGATGATTCATGGTGAAATAGGTTGGACATAAAGGGAGTGGACTTTAGGAAATTTTTCTGGACTTGTTTTACAAAAATTTGAAAAACTGGAAAAATTCTAATCCTCTAGAAAACGGCCCCCATAAATACTGGGCGGCCCCCAAATATATTTGGAACCGCCATATAATTATGGGACCACACGAGTCACAGGAATTTTACTATGACCACCTAATTTTCTGTGTAGTTGACTTTATTCATAGACATCAAGCTTATACTTTTTGCATTTTGCTAAACCACTTTTGGAATCTATTTTTTTAATCCTCATGCTTTACCTCTTCAATCCTATACTTTCTAATTAAATAATCCATCCTTCCCACTCTTCTTATCATCTTCATCTTCTTCAAACCCTCCTACTATAGATTCCACTCAAGCTTCCTCCTCTAACCCTTCCAAGAAAATCAAACTAACTATAATCCCACCTAGAATACTATTTGTTAACATTTCTAGTGATGAAGATGTCACCACCACACTTTCTCCCATAACAACATCCTCTTATCCTTCTCCACCAAATGCACGATCAAAAACTCCATCCACCAAAGATACATCATCTACCTTTGGCACTACCTCTTCCTTATTTGAATCAAAACCTCAATCCTTACCTCCTACTTCTAATGACACACCCTCTCCTCAACCATCCAATCATTTTCTTGAAAATGTCATGGATGCACCTCCAAGACCCTCACATCCACTTCCACTCCAAAATCATCCCTCCTTGGGATATCACTTTTCCTTGACACTAATCACGCCTCTTGATCATATTCTTGATCACCCTTAAAAAAAAAAAAATGTCAAATTAAAAAAACACCACCTTCACCACAACCACAACCTCAACTACCTCTCATTGATCAACCCGTTTACTTCAACTATCATGACTATCATGGGTCAACTTGTCTTTGTTGTTTTCACAACCGTAATCTTATCTTTTCTCTTAGGGATGAGATGAACCTAATGTTTGCTCACATTGAGTATCTTCTTACTTCCACCATGACTTTACTTTATCCACCTCACCCTTAAAACCTAGGTCATATCACCTCATAATTGGTCGCCCTAACCTTTTTGCTCAAAGTCATTTCCTATGAATCAAGGATCATCTAGGATTTATGTCGTATTAACTTTATCTACCTTATGTAGTATGTTTAGATTGTGGTGTAATTTATGAATGAATGTTTCTTTGTTGGACTTAGTTGTATTTTCCTTGCATATAGTATGCTTCTTGTATGAGTTTCTTGAGTAATGAATGAAACTACTTTATGGTTTAACTTGCATGAATTGTTATATTGCTAATACTTGGGAATATATTATCTTGCACTTATACCTCTAACTTTGTTTTGTAGCAAACAATTTTAGTAATATCGATCCCTTGGTGCCCCAAACAAGGGGTAGCATACATCAAGGGGGAGTCTTGATATCGTTGACTTCTATCTATCTTCCACAATTTGGCGATAATCCTTTTTGAATTTGAGAATAAGAGGGAGAAATGGAATGAAACTCATTAGTAATCTTAAAACATTTAATTTTATACAAAATGAGTTTATATTTTGTCATCATCAAAAAGGGGATATTTTTAATACAAATAATGTCTAAAAATGTTATTTATATTTTTCGACCTCTCAATGTTTTGATAATAACAAAATGTAAAAACGTTTACGATAAAAATAAACGTTTACAAATTATTAATCGTAATAATCCATTTCTAAGATTAATGATCACTTAAGGTATGTACAAACAAATCATTAAGCATGATTAGTGATCAAGAAAATATTTTTTTCTTAACCATTACATTTTCACAAAATAAATATACAAAAATACTTTTTAATAAAAGAAACTGTTTTATTTAAATAATAAAATTTGAATCTAGTTTTCCCCCCAAAATGGAAGCTTTATACCAGATACAACATTCCTCACAAAAAGATAAAAAAACCGGAGGGAGTCTAGTGGCAGCCCCCTGTATAGGTCTGGCCGGCCCCGTATATATTAGGACCGAAGGGACGCGCCAGCTAGCCTTTGAAATACTGTATAAATAATGCACTATTTCTGCATAAATTCACCTCCTTCTTTGCACGAATTTTTCCAAGTCTTCTTTCTCTCTCTAAAAACCTTTTTTCTCTTACTAAATCACTTGATCACTAACATTGTTTAATCTTGTTTCAAGTGATCTAATCTCTTCTTTTTGTTTACGTGCTTAAGTCTTGCGACTATCATTCAAACTGGTCTATTCCTTTATTTTTAATGCTGCAACTTCGTGTTGTTTAGGCATAGGCTAGAGTCCAGGATAGCTCTCCATTTGCAATTTATATATCTTAGAATCATAGGATAACAAAAAAAAAACAATATTGACCTATCTTTGCCCTTTGATGTGAGCATAGTGAGACATAAGGTGGGACCTTATTACAACGACGTACGTCTCTAATCCAATATTGGTAAAGACTTAGACAGTGACTATTGTATACAGGAGATGTTAAGCAGTTAGTAGTAAGTTCTCTATGAGCTAGGGTTTAACAAGATCACATATTGCACTTAATCCCTAAGCTAGAGTTATAATCAGCATATTAAGGATGCTTTATGTGGGTCGATTTAATATGTGATATAATTAATGTGTCTAGGTCTTAGGAAGAAGTCCCGCCTAAGTCTAGGAATGATATACCACCTCGAGATAAGTAATCATTGCACTGAATAAACAAACCAACTTCTAATCGGATTAATGATGGCTAATACAGTTTTTTATTATAAGGCTTGACCGCTCTTTTATATTATGTTAATTTGCTTGCGTGGGTTAAAGTGTCTTGAATTGATTGTAGTCACCATCCAACCCGTGCCAGTCTCTCAGACTGAAAACCCCCCCTTTTATAACTGTTAGAAATTAGGATCTAGATACTACATTGGATTAGCATAGGTTTGACTTAGATTGAATTAATTGGAGTAGTAAACTAAAACTATTTATAAATGAAAGATTTAACCTGCTTAAGTGTCGACACCCTATTACCACGATTTCTACCACCGGTGGGTATACTGCCCGTTAAATTGTATTTTTTGTTAAGTCGGCAAAATATAAATTTAAAACTTAAATCATAAAAATATACACCACACAATGACACATCAAGTTTTTGGCGCCGTTGCTGAGGAGTGAAAATTAATCTTGATTTTTATTTTATACTAGTATTTTGGTTTTTAGCATTAGATCTAACCCTTAGGATTAGTGTAAATTAGATTAGTGTATATTCTTGTATATTCTGTATATTTTGTATATTTGTCTTTAATTGTTTTCTTGTATATTTGTGTGTTTAATTTAATTGTTTTTCCTAATACACTATTCTGGTCGATAACTCGATACGGGGGGGCGGGGGGGGGGTATTAAACGACCACTAGATATGGATCCAACTTTATGTCTAATACAACGTATTCGCTCAAATTTTTAATACGGCGTATTCACCTCAATTGAATATGGCGTATCGATCATCTAAAACAGAATCAGAATATAAGTTTTCATATTTGATTTCCGTGCTATTTTTTTCTATCTTTCATAAGAGCCTATCCTATAGATTGTTTATCCCTTGTTTCAGGTTGTGCATGACAAGGAGTTCTACGAGCAAACTATTCACACCTTATGAAGAACATGAACGAGAATTTTAATCATCAAGGAAGCACTTCAAGATACTAAGTCTTGACGAATCAAGATCGCTTGATTTCGATCTATTTTCTGACCAAGAAGAATACTCGGAGGAAGAAGTTGTGAAAACAATGGCAGAAACTATGCAGCAATACATGAGCAAGACCCGAGCTAACTATGGATCGGGGGTTGCTAGGCCTAAAATTGAAGACAAAGATCACTTTGAACTAAAAGGCCAATTTCTTAAGGAGCTTCGAGAAAATACATTTAGCGGTTCGAATCATGAAGATGCGAACAAACACATTGAGAAAGTTCTCGGAATTGTTGACTTATTCCATGTTCATAACATTACTCAAGATTAATTAATGCTCCGAGTCTACCCTATATCCTTAAATGGAGCCACAAGTCGTTGGCTAACAAACAAACCAACTGGTTCAATTAAAACTTAGGAAGAACTTAAAACTAAGTTTTTGAACAAATACTGCCCACCTGCTCGAACTGCAAACAAAATGGAGAAAATCAACAACTTTTAGCAAGAACCTGACGAAACCCTTTTTCAAGCATGGGAACGCTTTAAAGAACTCTTGATGAAGTGTCCTCAACACTACTTAACTGAGATGCAGGAAGTGATTTTGTTCTATAATGGGTTGGAAGTTCCAAGACGACAGATTCTTGATTCAAGATGTGCAATACCAACTAAGACTGATGCTGATGCAAAAGTGGCCATCTAAGAGATGGCAGAATATTCTCAAAAATGGCACAATGGAACATCTAAGACAAGAAGAAACCACCCCCCCCCCCCCCCCCCCCCCCCCCCAAAAAAAAAACAAAAAATACTAAAATTCTGATGGATTTAGCAACTATACAAGCACAACTCAATAACCTTGGAAGAGAAATCAAGAAAGTGAATGAAAAAGTTTATGCTGCTCAAGTAGGATGTGAACAAGGTAAAGGACCCCATTACACCAAAGATTTCCCAAACAAGGAAGAAGGGATAACCCTAGAAGAAGCTTACTACACGCAATTTAGTAGACCTTTTCAAGGAGGGGGATATAAAGCACCAGCTCCAGGATCCTATCAAAGAAACAACGTAAATCCTTCATACCAAGAACGAAGGCAATCTAGGAAAGATACCATGAGCAAGTTTATGAGTAAATCGACAAAGAGACACGAAGAAAACTCCAATTTGATTAAAGAAATCCGAGCTTCAACGGATGCTGCCAATAGAAACCAAGGAGCATCGATTAAAACTTTGGAGATTCAAATCAGGCAAATGAGTATGGTACTACACCAAAGAGGATTTGGAAGTCTACCAAGCTCTACTGAAGTGAACCCGAGAGATCAAGTCAAGTCGATATCGTCTTCAGTATATGATGCTGATTAATACCCGATACGCCGTATAGGATCCTCATGGGACCTTAAATCTCAAAGCTTACTTTGAAGCTTCACATATCAATAATTCTAAACCACGAAAGGAGAAAGACCTAGGGAGTTTCACTTTACCTTGCTTTATTAATAACGTTTATTTTGATAATGCCCTTGTTGACTTAGGAGCTAGCGTTAGTGTTATGCCTCTATCGACCTACCTTAACTTAGGATTAGGCGAATTAGCTTATGCTAAGTTGATAGTTGAATTAGCAGACAAGATAGTGAAATATCCAAAAGGAATAGCTAAAAATGTGCTAGTAGGTATTGGTAAATTTGTTTTCCTGATAGAATTTATAATTCTAGATATGCCTTAGGATATCAAAATGCCCTTGATCCTCGGAAGACCATTTTTGTCTACCGCCTGTGCAAAGATTGATGTTTTTAAATGAAAAATTACTTTGAGGGCTAGGGAAGAAAGAATTATTTTCAAAAGTGTTAAACCTGCTAGTAGTTTAATCAAAATGGTCTACATGCTAAGTTTAAGAGAAATAATGGAGCTTGATTTAGAAGCTAGGCTTATGGGAGAGACTTTGGTGATTAATAGATCATTAGACCCTTTGAATGGAGATTACATAGAATTAAATGATCTAAATAAACCATTTGAGCTTAGGAGAAATCAAGGTGATGATTTGATGCCCACCATTGAGGAAGGTGAGGTAATTGAGGAATTTAGAACTAGGGATGATGAACTTGATACTGGAATTGATGATTACCCTACTTGTTGCAGGGCGGGGGGGGGGGGGGGGGGGGGGGGGGGGGGGGGGGTGGGGGGGATCATGATAAGAAGATCCATATAGATTGTGCTCATAACTTAAAGTTTTCATGCATGATAGGATTTGAATTTACACACGTAAACTTATTTTTTTTTTCTTTTTTTTTTTTTTTTTTTCCTTTTTTTTTTTTTTTTTTCCCATTATTGTATGTCAATGTGATGTCCAAAAAGTTTCATAATTCTATAATGAAAGATAAGATGGTGTACAAAGGGAATAATGTTATAGGAGCTTTAATGAATGTGCCTATTTTTGTTGGAACCTTTTCTGTTGTGACGGATTTTGCAGTTTTAGAAGATATGGATGCTTATCGTGATGAAGGAATGGGCGATGTTATTTTTGGCGAACCATTTTTAAGAGAAGTTGGAATTAAAGCAAGACGGTTCGAAGGGATGATTACCATTTACAATGGTAACGATAGTGTAACTTACCAAATGGTGCGATCACATCCGAGGTTTAAACACCACAATAATGAGCAATGCAATAAGATCCCACCATTACTGAAGGTAAGTGATGAAGATAAGAAGAATGGAATCTCGCATCCATACCAAAAGCTTAAGGGGTTCTACAAAGGAGTCTTGAACTTAGGACCCGATTACATTCAAGATGCGAAGATGGAAGAATGGCTCACACGCGAGCACATTAGCGTGCATGAGATGGAATAGTGAGATGCTAAAAAAAAGTCTAACTTAAAGACTTCATTGTAAACAAAAGTGCTTCCTAGGAGACAACCCAAAATGTTATTTAATTTTATCGAGTCTGCCTTCCCAGACATTAATACCGCGTATCCGCTCCATACCATACGGCATATTGATTGTCTGGACGTTATCAGTCTTTACTTTTTATGCACTTTAAAAACATTATTGTCAGTTCTGGCAATACGGCGTATTCATGCACATGATACGGCGTATTCACCAGACTGACTCGTATTTAGTTTGTTTAGTTTAGTTTAAATTAACCGTAGGTACCAAAAATAGGAATGCACGTTTTTCCTATTATTTTCACATGACCTCAATGAAAGAAAAGAAATTGACGAGTTGGTTGAAGTATTTACAAGTCTGGAGGTGTTAGAGTCTTAAAACTTCAAGGCGACTCTTCAACACAAATTCTTGCTCAATAAACTCAACATGGAGAATCTACCGAGCAAATATCAAGGGAGTTTCTCATTCTAATTCTTTTTAATTCCCGTATTTAATGTTTTATCTATACAACAAGGACGTTGTATAATTCAAGTGGGGGGATGGGAATTAGAATGTATACTTGTCCTATTTTTCACACTAAAATGCTTAAAATATGCTTAAATTTAAAAAAAAAATCAAGCATACTTTTATGAAATTACATGTTACATAACATCGCACACAATAACCTTTATTCGATATTGTGAGGA
This sequence comes from Tanacetum coccineum, assembly GCA_026074375.1. NCBI lineage: Eukaryota > Viridiplantae > Streptophyta > Magnoliopsida > Asterales > Asteraceae > Tanacetum > Tanacetum coccineum. The sequence continues at coordinate 30,760 of BQNB010029478.1, read as the reverse complement.
TTTAACCTATCCGTTTCCAAATGTTTACCCAAATTCCACAAAATCTGAGTGTGCCGGTGATGTAGTAGACTTTAGAACTTGGCTTGTTATATCTGTTCGAGATCACAGTGATGAGTACTATGGATTTAGATGGAGTAACTTGTTTAAATTGGTAAATTTTGGGATTACACCCAAAAAGCCTATACATGTTGTTTATTAACTAACTACACTCGTTAGTCAACCCCCGTATAAACTCTTTGTTTACTCTCACTATAAGAGTAAGATACCGCTAGAACAACCCGTAGAGCCAATCCTTTAGGAAAATTACAACCAACTTGTTTATGTTGTTACACCTTTACATTTAGCCTACCTTGTTAGATTAAGCTTATTTTATAGTTGCTAGTTGCTTAATGTGTAAAGTTTGTATTTCCCGAGTCTTGTGTCAATTTTGGTACGGTTGGAAGAAATTTGCACATCACAAATGGGAATGTATAAAGTAGTCAAAACTCATGCATTTTTACTACCATCGCAATTAATGGTATAGTACGAAGAATGAAGATATTATAAAGGAATTATTCCAGGATTATTATGATCGTGAAAAATGGTGAAAACTACTCGAGTTTCGTATATAGTTTAGATGTTTGAGAAAAAAATTTAAAAATTAGAAAAATTGCAAACAAAAATGAGAGGAAAATTTGAATTATAATGTTTCCCAAATACGAAGGAATTACTCGAAGGATCGATTATTCGTGATACGTCTTAGAAGTCAAAATGATGTAGAGTATTTTATAAAGTGGAAAGATATCGTACACTTTCTTGTAAAATATGTAATGCATGGGATGATTGGAAGTTGACCGTTACGGGAACGCCAACTTTGGTTGTTGTTTTTTTTATCTATGATCAAGATGACTGTAAATAGTTGTCGTCTTTATCATGGTATCGGTCAGAAAAAATGTCTTGCATCTTGTATCTGTAGACTTTAATCTATCTGTTTCGTAATTTTTTATTTAACAAACATTTTATTTCTGTTTCCTAATCATTAGACCATGGGTTTTACGCGATTGAGGATTTTGACGTGCGTGCCATGTCTATTTTGTCATTACTGCCATGTATTCATGTCTCAGCTGCTTGTTGGTTTATTACTATTGGTAAAAGTTAGAAGATCCATACCCTATATCATTATTCATCCTAACCGTTGGTTAAACTCAAATGAGGATGTGATCGAACACGCATGTCTATTCTGTCGTTACATCCATGTATGTGTGCTTCAGCTGCCTTGTTAGTGTGGTGCTTTTGGTGAAAGATTATAAGAATGGATCAAACACTAAGCATTATCATACTAACCCTTATTTTACCTTTATAAACTTGTTACTCCTTAGCTCTAGTGGTGGAGATGTGTATCCTTGCCAAGCCTATGATAGAATACTCGTCACGACCGAGCAATTGAGTGAATTAGTTACATGTTACCACAATAGATTTAGTTAGTGATTTGAGTGTTTTCATCTTCCTATTTCGTGAGGTGTTTGGTTGTGTACTTGTAATAGATCAAATAAATGCTTAAAGGAAAATGTCCTTAGGGATACATTTTTATAAACTTCTAAAGGCTACTTGAGGACAAGTAGGATTCAAGTGGGGGGATATTTGATGACATCAAATAACGTCTATTTTATAGCATCATTTATCCCATGCAATTAACCCATTTTGTATAATTATTGCAAAGAATTGTTACTTAATCGTTTGTATTTGAGAATTGTAGTAATTATGGAGTACTTGGTGAAAGTTAACTAAAAGGCACGCATTCTGGAGCTTAAACGAAGATATTTGAAGATTACTGTTCTGACAACCAATACGCCGTATCCATCAAGGAAGATACGGCGTATCTGTGCCTACACTCACCAAAAGACCACAAAGGAAACAAGATCAATACGCCGTATCCAGAGAAGACCAATACGCCGTATTGGAGATATAGTATGTGAATATTCTGGAAGATATCAAACGTGGTCCCTACTCTAAGAAACCCCCAATACGCCGTATCTAAGACATTGGATACGCCGTATCGAACCGACTCTAGACCCTATAAATAGAAAACTCAAAAACGAGTTTTAAGTGTGCTAAATCATATTCTCGATACCTAAACCACAAAAGTCGATTTTCAGAGGAGAAAAAGAGCAGAAGAGGTCTTGCAACGCGATCTAATCCATAGGAGACAACGTGTAATTTCTTATACTTTTGTAATCGTTCAGTTTTTGGTATCATTCGTTAACTCGGTTAGTTTACCTTGGCTAAGCCATTACTCTTGTATTAATTATGATGTTTGAAGGCTAATACCTTCGGGTATTAGCCATTATTATGAAGATCTGAATGTTTGGTTTTGTTTATATCTTGATTTCTTAATTTATCGTTGATTGCTTGTTTATGTTTATCAATTTATACTTGTTTACGTGCTTAAGTATGTGACTTATCATTCAACTAGGTCTAGTCTTCTATTTAATGCTCAACAACTTCGGTGTGTTTGGGAGTAGGCTAAGAGTCCGGATACTCTCGATATTGCAATTTATTTATATTAGAATCATTAGGATCATAAATATTGACTATATTTACCCTTTGATTGTGAGCTTAGTTGAGCCCATTTGTTAAAAGGTGACCTTGGTAGGAACGAGTACGTTCTAATCAATTAGTAAAGACCCGGACAGTGGACTACTAGTATATAAGGAGCCGTTAAGCAGTAAGTGGGTAAAGTCTCTATGAGCTAGGGTTTAACAAGATCACCATTGCCTTAAGCCCTAAGATAGATTTAATCAGGCAAAATAACGGATACTTTATGCGGAGCTTTTATTGTGACAGAAAATTTTTAATGTGTCTAGGTCTTAGGAAAAAAGTCCCCCTAAGTCTAAGAATGATATACCACCTCAAGATAAGTAATCATTGCACTGAATAAACAAACCAACTTCTAATCGGATTAATGATGGCTAATACAGTTTTCTATTATATGGTTTGACCGCTCTTTTATCTTATGTTAATTTTCTTGCGTTGTTTAAAGTGTCATGAATTGATTGTAGTCACCACCAAACCCGTGCCAGTCTCTCAGACTGAAAAAAACACCCTTTTACCTGTTAAGATTAGGATTAGAACTACATAGGATTAGCATAGGTTTGAATTAGGATTAGAATTAAACTTAGATTTGTAAAACCAAAGTATTTATAGATTGAAGATTTAACCTGGCTTCAAGTTCTTCGACACCCTACTTACTACGAATCTAAAACATATTTGTAAAACGTCTCATTTGGGTCATTTTCTATTATCTTGGTAAATGGTGCTATTTAGTAACACCCAGTTGCTAATTCCGTTGCGTAATCTAAATTTAGGGTGTTACAGTTTGAGGTATAAAAACCATAGCGAATAATACTGTATTAGTTAAAAAATTTTAAAACGCGTTAGAAACTTTATAAAACGACATTAATTCAGTATTAGGAGTTTACTAAAAATGAAAAGTTTACATTTGACGTAAAGTATATATTAGCGAAATAAAAATGGAAACTAGACATTTAAGGTCACTTAGTGCGTTTAGGCGTGAAATAAACTTCATAGATATAATTAGAAAGCGTTAACGTTAAGGTTTTCTAAACTTACTAAGCTTCGAAACTTAACTAAAACTCTATATTTTTACTAAGTCATGTTTTGACTATTTAAACAAAGACACAAACACGTATGGACGATATTTCCTTCTATAAATGATTTATGCAACGTTTCGTCATCTATTTCTCGCTTCTAAAGCGCGTCGTTTAATTAGGTCACGGTTAGAATCACTTGGTTGCGGTCTTTTTCGTCGATTACTTTCGTTCATCACTTGCTTAAGGTGAGTTTATAGCCTAACGTTTTACTCGTTTTACACATACTTTATATCTTTTAGGGTAAGAAACATGCTCGTTACTAACTCGTGTACATGATTGATTTCAAACTCCTTTATATGCTCGTTTACAAACTAGTTTATATGATTGATTTCACACTCATTTTACTTATGGATACAAGTACTTTAAACGTTTACGAATACATTGGTTGCTTTTACTATGGAGACAAGTGTTTTAAAGTTTTACGTATTGCCTAAGTTTCTTTATTGCCACGTAGTACACACTATCATGAACCTTTAATTACTTCGTGTAAGCACGAATTCTATGAATAGATCTATTGGGGTTGACACCCTCACCCAGAATTTTGGATGAGTACATTGGCCAGTGGGTGCATTTCATTTGAGGTAGTACTTAGGTGTTTTGGCAAAACATCGCATTGAGACGAATCTAAAAGACTATTATTTACACAACTTATTAAGGCTTCAGAGTCATGAGCTTAGGGCAATATCGTAAATACTTTTGTGATATTGTATGTGTTACAATGGTCACACACACTCCAATTTTTTTTAGTTTACACTGCTTTTGTTGAACGTCGCTGATTTCTAAATACTTTTCATGATCTGGAAGTGAAGCAGTATGCACTAAACAGTTTTTTGTTTTCATAAATACTTTACAAAAACCTATGAACTCACCAACTTTATGTTGACATTTTAGCATGTTTTTCTCTGGTCCTTAATTGCATGGTTATTGATGACATCAAATAACGTCTATTTTATAGCATCATTTATCCTATGTAAATTGCCCATTTTGCATAATTATTGCATGAATTGATACTTAATTGCTTAAATTTATTATTTGCAGTAATTATGGAGCAATTGGTGAAGTTTAACTAAAAGGCACGCATTTTAGAGCTTAAACGAAGAAATCAAAAGACTACTGTTTTGACAACTCAATACACCATATCCAACAAGGAAAATACGGCGTATATGTGCATGCACTTCACAAGAAACCACATAGATTTGATGACCAATACGCCGTATCCAAAGGACCATGTACGCCATATCAAAGATCAAGTATTGGAAGATTCTAGAAGATACCAAACGTGGTCCCTACTCCAAGAAATCCCCAATACGTCGTATTGAGATCATTTAATACAGTGTATCGACCATATTCCAGACCCTATAAATACATACCCTAAATACGAGTTTTAGGAGAGCATAAAAGTAGTGATGAATCCTTAACAACAAAAGTCACTTTTTAGAAGGGAAAAGAAGCCAATAAGGTCCAGAAAAGCACCTCAATTCATAGGGAATACCTTGTAATCATCTATACTTTAATAATCGTTCAATTTTTGGTATAATTCGTTTAACTCGGATAGGTTACCTTGGTTGTTTGTTTATTATGTTTGTATTCGTTACAATGGTTATTGGCTAATACCTTTGGGTATTAGCCATGTTTATGATAATTTAATGTTTGGTTTGTTTATTATGATTGCATTCTTATTTGTGTGTGTTGATTATGATTATCTATTTATACTCACTTACGTGCTTAAGTATGTGACATATCATTCAATTGGATCTAAGAATACAAAATATAGAGTTAGCTAGATGCTGAGATAGCTCTCCATATCTGTGATTTACATATCTAGAATCATATGATCATAAATATTGACCTATCTTTGCCATAGGTTTAGTGAACAAATTAGACTAGCAGGTGACCTGCGATCAACAAATAACGTTCTAATTCTATTAGTAAAGACTCGGATAGTGGACTACTAGTATATAAAGAGCCATTAAGCAGTAAGTTAGTAAAGTCTCGATGAGCTAGGTTTTAATAAGATCACCATTATTAATTTCCTAAGATAGATTATAATCAACACCGATTGCGTTATACGAATGTGTTTAATTGTGATAGAATTAGCATGTCTAGGTTTTAGAAAGAAATACCACCTAAATCTAGGAATGATATATCAACAACAATAAGACAATCATTGCACTAATAAACAAACCTGCGTTTTATTTAATTAAATATGGTTAATACGATTTCCTTACAATAGGTTTGACTGCTTCTCCATCTACTGATTATCTACCTGCGTCTGTTAATTATTCTCACTTTCTTAATCTCCAAAAACCCGTGTCAGTCTCTTAGGCTGAAAACCCCCTTCATGTTAGAATTAGGACTAACTTAGGATTAAAATAGATTAGAACTAACATAGATAACTAAAATACTGGTAAACATAGGAATTAACACTCTCTCTCTTAGTGATCGACACTCTACTTACCAACGAACCTACAACTGATTAGGTACAATGCCCGTTAATGATTGTTAATAGGTAATTCGGCTAAATGTAAATGTAAAACTTGATAATTAATTTACCTATACACAACGAAGCACATCAAGTTTTTGGCGCCGCAAACGGGGAGTGAAGTTGTTTAATTTTTATTTTTATTAGTATTTTGGTTCTAACCTAGATTAGTGTAAAATTTTTGTATTTTTTAGTCTTAGTGTCAGGATCATCCATTCTAACTGCTTGTTTTTATTTTTATTGTGTGCTTGTGTGTTTGTTTTACTTTTCTGCATTTGTTTTGTTTTATGTTCATTGTTCTGGTCGAACAATCGATACGGTGTATTCATCAGTTGACTATGACGCATCAATCTTTCACAGCCAATACAGCGTATTCCATTCAAACAGTCAATATGGCATATTCAGTCAATTGAATATGGCGTATCAACTATCTGATACAGCAGCAGAGATAAGTTTTTTATATTTGGATTTCAAGCGTTAAGTTTTCTATAAACCCTTTTTCCAAGCTGGTTCTACTGATAATTTTTTGGTCCTTTTTAGTAGCAAAGATGAAGATGATTAAGGAATCTGAAGAGGTAGGATTACTTAAGATCAATGATGATTTGTTCACTTATGATTCACCACTTGGAGCTATTTTTAATGAATTCAACCGATTAAGCGGAATGGAAGACGATTAGTTTACTTATGAAGTTGAGATTCATGAGTGTTGGGAATTATATTTGAGTTGATAAGACAAAACACGAATGAAATAAGATGGAAACAAAAGGACCAAAGTGGTCATTATGGGATTCTACAAGATGTAGAAGAAAATAAAGATTTGGTCAAAAAGAGATAAAGATGAAGAGATAAAGATTTGGTTAAACTCATTAATATATTTTAAATAGTTTCCATGTAAAGCCTTGACTCCTTATGCTATAAAAGGAGGTTTAGGCATCTTGTTTTAGTATCCAAAAAAGTGTGTGTTCTCAATGAGAGTCGACTAAAACAAAACGTGTGTGTATACACGTTTAGTTAGTTAGCATAGCTAGATAGTTAGTAGATGTGTTATAAACATCTATGTATTAGTTAGTTTAGCCTCAAGGATCATTTGATCTTGGGGATATAATGAATAAAGAAAACCTTGAAGTAACTCTGATTTCTATTTTATTATTCCGCTGTGCAAGTTTATTAATCATTGTTACTATATCCTAGATGAGTCTTAATAACGATCTAAGGGGTCATAAAGATCTCCACAATTGGTATCAGAGCCTCGTGGCTCTCGATATCTAGGATTGTTCAAGGTTTTTGTTGGTGTCGACTTTATGAAGAAAAGATGTGTCGAAGTTTTTGTTCTGGAAGGTTTTTGGTTTAAATGTTCCTAAAAGTTTCAAAGGCTTGTATTTTGGATTATTTGTTCGAATTGGTTACGAAGAAGGTTGTTTATGACCTATTTGAAGTTGAAGTGGAATTATTTGGGTTTGTGTTTTATCATACCTTTTAGGAGGAGGTAACTTGTTCGTGCTTATAACGTTGTGACGAAGACTTGACGAATCTAGCAAAGGTGTGTGATTTTTCTTATGGTGCTCAATGCTCACATTTGCTATCACTTTAGATATGTGTCTCATAGATGAGGATTTTGTCAAGAGATTGTGATCTACTTATATTTTGGTCTTGGTATGAGTTCGACGTCGCGTGGATAAACAAGATATAAGACACAAGTTTAGGTTGTTCTACTTGAGCATCAAGTTCGTTATACTTAATTTTCTTCATCAGTAATTATTACATAGAGCCTACAGAATTGAAGATTCAAGAAAACTTGCCAGCTTTATACTTACTACTGCTTAATGATACTTAGTACTGTTCTTTCTTTATACATTAGTACTAACCATTTGTATGTATACTCCAATGACAGATAATACAGCTAGCTTATCTTTAAAAGGTTAGTGCAGTTTCTTATGAATAATAGAGTTACTTATTAATAGTGGCTGCAAGGAGACGTTAAATACTGCCAGTAATCATGTTAGTTGCAGCTATCACTAAGGTTATTGCAGCCAGTTTAATACTTATTGCCTGCTAGTATGATTTAATTACTGCTAGTTATTTTAAAGTCTATGCCAGTAATAAGTTTCTGCTGCTAGGCTATAAAACAAAAGTTACTATTGTTAAAGTTTTATCTTGTTGAACTTAAACCAAGTTAGTACTGTGTTCGTATATTTACTACTTACTGCCAATAAAAGAGTTAATCTGTTGGGTTACTACTGCTTGGATTAGAGAAGAGAGCAAATGATTTATAAAAGTTTTCTTGAAAAGGAATAAAGGCTCGTATTTATTAGAATAATTGGTTACGAAGAAGATTGTTTATGAATTATTTGGAGTTGAAGTGGAATTATTTGGGTTTGTGTTTTATCATACCTTTTAGTAGGAGGTAACTTGTTTGTGTTTTCAATGTTGTGACAAAGACTTGACAAATCTAGCAAAGGTGTGTGATTTTTCTTATGGTGCTCAATGCTCACATTTGCTATCACTTTGGTTATGTGTCTCATAGAAGATGAGGATAATTGTCAAGAGATTGCGGTCTCCTTATACATTGGTTTTGGGTATACGTTCGAAGTCACATGGATAGTACAAGATATAAGACACAAGTTTGTGTTGTTCTACTTCAGCATCAAATTGGTAATACTTAGTTTTTTTTCATCAGTAATCATTACATAAAGCTTACAGAATTGAAGATTCAAGAAATTGTTAACATATGGGTTTCAAGGGAAGCTTAATGTTAAAATGTTTAACCCATTTTTTGCTACAGGCCTGAGGTGAAGGTTTTTTACTATACTACTAGCCATTGGTAACTACTGCTAATGTAAGTTTTCCTACTGCTCAAGTTTATTATGCTTAAAGTCGTCATGGAGGGTAATTTTGAGTTGATGGTAAGGATGGATTAGAAGTGTGAAAGTGGTATTGTGGTTGATGAAGATCAAAGTTGCATACTTTAGTCCCCTATTTGATGTTGACAAAAAGGAAGAAGATTTGATGATTTGCAACTTGTAGATCCTTGGTAGCTTAAGGGGAAGTTTTCATTCGTATATTAACTTCAGGGGAAGTTCGTTGCTTATTTGGTTTTGTCAATATCAACTAGGGGAAGATTTTGTAATTATATTTAAAAAAAGAGATTGATAAGACAAAACAAACGAATGAAATAATAGGGAAACAATAGGACCAAATCAGCATCAATGTAGGATTAATACAAGATGTTAGAAGAAAATAAATGATTTTGGTCAAAAAGAGATAAAGATGAATATTTAATTGATTTTACTCATTAATATATTTTAATAGTTTCCATGTAAAGCCTTGACTCCTTATGCTATAAAAGGAGGTTCAGGCATATTGTTTTAAGCATCCAGAAAAAGTGTGTGTTCTCAATGAGAGTCGACTAAAAGAAAACGTGTGTGTATACACGTTTAATATAGTTGTAATAGTATTTGTAGACGTCTATAATTTAGCTCAATGCATGTGTAAATCCCTGATACTAGTCTAGACTAAACGATCTAATTCTGTCAAATAGTAATTAGGGTTTGTGTTGATTAAACAAGAAAAACCTTGAAGTAACTTGATTTGGTTATTATTATTTCCGCTATGAAATTTATAACATTTGATACTATATTATCCTGAGATGAGGTCAGAAAAAACACTCGATCTTAAAACGATCAAAGAACCTATCACGTGTTTTTAGGTTTTCCACATCATAGATACCTCTTGGTTGGAACCACATTGAGTGTATACATGACACACCCACTCTTCTAAAATTTTAGAGGTAGAGTAATTAAAGTTATTAGAAATCAAACAATATGAATATAGTTTATTTCAACACATTAGACATACCACAATGATATGTTATTATATGAGTGTTGGGACTGTGAGAGTATATCACAATTCCTAAATAACTTAATTCTTTTTGGGTCAAATACTTACCAATTGGGTCAAACAAAATTGAATACACAGTATTTTGAAACCAAATGCAAACTATAACATATATTTATGTTTTGAGTCCTTGATTAATTCAGGGACTTAATATTTATGTCTTAACAAGAAAATATAATTATACTAACTAAAGTTATTATGAACGTATACTCTTGAGTTCAATAGTAATCTTGAAAGTTAATTTCATACTCATATTTATGACCTTACAATAAAACATAATCATATTGACTAAAGCATATAGTCAATGTGCTGAAGTAGCTTTACATTATAACTTTCACTGCTTTCTCTTTGGAATTTTTTTTAAGGTTCTTAAAACCTATATTTGAACATTTCGCCTGATTAGATAGCAAAACCATTGATGGTTAAACGTTCTAGGGAAATGAGTTTACATTTTTTACGAATCAAAAGTACATTTTTACATCAAAAATTTATGATTTTTGCTTAAAACATGAGTTTTTGTTATATCTTTTTAGAAACCTTTAAACGTTAATCCTTATGGCTCGCAACATTTCTTGGTTTCCAAGGCTCGCAACATTTTAATATCCTAGCTTTCGAAACACTTGACCTCAAAACAAAACACCTTCGTAGTTGAAACATTAAGTGTTAGGATTTCAATTACGAAGACAAGAGTTCCGAATGTTGTGACACTTACAGTTTTTACTTCCGAGGTCAAAATTACTCGGGTTCTCAACTTTAGAGTTCTCAACATCTTGTTCCAAAGTCACTTTAGATATATTTTATGCATCACTAAAACCAATGTTAAGCTATTAAATGTCAGTTTCCTTGTGTGTCACAAAATTATATCTTGAGTTAATGGAAAATTAAAACAATCTCTCCCAAAAGTCATTATTCATTATAAATCAGCTGATGATAATCTATACTTTATGACATACATATAACGGAAAAGCCATCAACGCAGAGCTTGAATGGTAAAATTTTCTGGTACAAGACAGGTCCTTTAGCAACTGCCTAAATGCTCAAGAACGATAAGGTAGGACCCACATTCAAGAACTATAAGAAAAATTGGTATTTTTAGATTTTGATTTCGTAATAGGAATGTGCTTTTAGGTGTCACATACCTAGATGTTTATCAGAGGAAAGAATTAATTAGGATTTTGGTGTTGTTTCTAATAGTTTGGGTTGGTCGCTTGGGTTCCTTTGACAGCAATCAACCGTTAAATGAGTACAAATAAGCGACGGGTATTAATCTATGGTGATATCAAAATGATGGTTGTTAACGATGAGAAAGAATGAGATGGTGTGGGTGATAACGCCCAAATTATACATGTTTTCGGTGGTGTTATTTGTATATATTTAATCATTTCTCGTGAACTTTTCGATACTTAATAGCATAAAATATGTGCAGGTTCACTTGAAGACATCCCGAGGTCAAACACACAAAACAAGTATTTATATGCCAAAGGAAAAAACATATATATAAAGAAAAGATTAAAGTTCAAGCATAAAGTGCAAATGTTGGCGCTGTACTTACAAATTGTGTGCCGCACTAAACCCAAGTCCATGAATAAAGAACTAGGTCAAAATTCACATTAACTCCACAAGTATGCCGCACTTACTATTCTTGCGCCGCAACTTCCATCTGACTACGAAGAATAAATAAGACTTTAATGTTACTATAACTACAAATTAATACACCAATACAAAACCGCACATATTCTCTTGTACGCCGCATTTCTTCCACTTCTCCTCAAGTCAAAGAATTAAAGACTTGGTCAAAATTCAGCATTAACTCCACAAGTACGCCGCACTTACTACCTTATGCAACGCACTTCCCACTTGATTATGAAGAATTAATGAAGACTTAAATGTTACTGCATTAACTCCCTAAGTACGCCGCACTTACAACCTTATGCGCCGCACTTTCTCAATAAAACATTTATTACCCTCGCATTTATCACTAAGTACGGCGCACTTACAACCTTGTGCGCCGCACTTTTACCCCTGACATAGCCTATAAATAGGGGGCGAAAATCACACATTTCATTCATCCCTCATCTTACAAATCCTTCCTCTCTTTATTACTCAATCATCTCATTGAGAAATTCTTTATTCATTCCACCATAAACACCACACCCTTTTGAAGATTCAAGATCAAACGATCAAGAACGAAGTAGAATATCAAATTAGTATATTGGAATAATGGAATTTCATGTTGAAGCATCTTATGTTATGAACCTCATAGCCATGAGAGGCTAAATCTCTCATGACTACTCGGTGACGTTATGATAATGAATAAGTGTTTGGTATGATCGTGATCTCTTTAATCTCAAGCTTATGTTGCAATCATATTATATCTTATCTTATTAGTTTTTGCTTATCAACTTAGATTATATAATCATACCGGTATAGGTCAAAAGACCCGTTATGATCTATGTGGTTTTAAAGATTTGTCTATGGGCTATATCGTCTGTGTTGAGAAATCAACTTTCGTGAATTGATAAACAAAATAAGTTTTGATATAATAAGTAACTAAACTATTTGAGTGACACATTTGGTCTAGTCTACTAAATATAAGTCTTGAGTTAATTAAGTTAATTTGTGAAAACGTTTTCTGACGAGAAATCCTTTTTATAAGTTAAAGGTTCCAAATTCAAGATCATTTCCAACACTTATAAATTATTTTCAACTATCCGAGTAGTCATCTTTATTATCATTGGTAAAACAAAAAGTTATTTTCAAGTTAAAGTTTATTTTCTTTCTGATTATCTAAACACTACTCAAATCCCTGTGGACGACCTGGTCTTACCTAAAAAGATTATACTGCATACGTGGGTTATACTTTTACCCGTGTGTTTCCCTATAATAAAATTGGTATTTTCAGTCATTATAAATTTAAAGCTTTTGAAACACATCAAAGTTTTTGGCGCCGTTGCCGGGGATTTTTAAGCTGTTCTGTAGTCAACCCTGGAAAATTACTTTAACTCCCCCTCTTTTTCAAAAATCGCCGTACAGTTTTCTGGCAAACTGACCCTAACAATTTCTCTCTTGGATGCATACACGTGCTTCCAATTCTGAACTTGTTGAACCTTTACCTGAACCTGAACGTACTCTGAATCGGAGACTTCGTCGATGAAACAGAACCATGTATCTTTATGTATAAAGTGGTCGATACCACCACTATTGTTGTATAGTATGTATATTATGGATGATTGGGAGTTGACCATTACAGGAACGCCAACTAAGTTTGTGTTTGTTGATCTATGATCAATACATTTATGTCTATGATTTTGTGTCTTTTTCATGGGTACAGTCGAGAAAGTAATGAGCAACATTGTTTCTTATTTGTTTGGACTTAATCTATTTGTTTTGTTCTTTTTTATTTAACACCAATTATTTTCCCTTTCTTAATCCCTAACCTTTGGTTTGCTCGAATGAGGATGCGAACAATCACATGAATCTATTCCATCGTTATGAATGTGTATCTGTGATTTTGTCCGCCTTGTTGGTGTATTTTTATTGGTGAAAGGATTAGAAGATTCCATACCCTTTATTGTTCTTCATCCTAACCTTTGGTTTTACTCGAATGAGGGAGTGAGCAATCATGTGTGTCTACTCCATCGTTATGGATGTGTATACATGGTGTCTTCACCCTTGTTGGTTTACAAATATTGTGAAGATTACTAGTCCTATTCTTTAGCTTATTCGAGTTAAGGAGTGAGCAATCACATATGTCTATTCCATCGTTATGAATGTGTATGTGTGCTTTCGTCACCTTTTCTAGAATATTGGTATCGATAGAGACAAGAAAGAATGATCAACCCTTTAAACCTTAACCCAATTTATCTTTATAGACTTGTTACTCCTTAGCTTTAGTGGTGGAGATGTGTATCATTGCCAAGCTTATGATAGAATACTCGTCATGACCAAGAAAATGAGCAAATTACTTAAATGTTACCACATAGATTAGTTGAGTGATTGGAGTGTTTTTAATTTCCTATTTCATGAGATGTTTGGTTGTGTAATAGTAATTGAACAAAAAATTGCTTAAAGTAAAAAACCTTGACTATGGTTGGGATACATTTTCATAAGTTTTCTGAAGACTACTTGAGTAGGATTCAAGTGGGGGGATATTTGATGACATCAAATAATGTCTATTTTATAGCATCATTTATCCTATGTAAATTTCCCAGTTTGTATAATTATTGCACGAATTAGTACTTAATTGCTTAAATTTGTTATTTGTAGTAATTATGGAGCAATTGGTGAAGTTTAACTAAAAGGCGCGCATTTTGGAGCTTAAACAAAGAAATCTTAAGACTATTATTTTGTAAACTCAATATGCTGTATCCAACAAGGAATATACGACGTATCTGTGTCTGCACTTAACAAGAAACCATGATGATTTGATGACCAGTACGCCGTATCCAGAAGACTATTTACGCCGTATCAAAGATCAAGTATTGAAAGATTCTGGAAGATATCAAACGTGGTCCCTACTTCAAGAAATCCCCAATACGCCGTATTGAGATAATTCAATACAGCATGTCGACCATATTCCAGACCCTATAAATTCATACCCTAAATACGAGTTTTAGGAGAGCAGAAAAGCAGTGATGAATCCTTAACCACAAAAGTCGATTTTCGGAAGGGAAGATAAGCCAAGAAGGTCAAGCAATGCACCTCAATTCATAGGCGATTTTTGGTATCATTCATTTAACTCGATTAGGTTACATTGGTTGTTCATTTATTATGTTTGTATTTGTTACAATGTTTATTGGCTAATACCTTTGGGTATTTGCCATGTTTATGATAATTTAATGTTTGGTTTGTTTATATCGATTGCCTTCTTAATTGTTGTGTATTGATTATGTTTATCAATTTATACTCGCTTATGTGATTAAGTAAGCGACCTATCATTCAATTGGATCTAGGAATACAAAAAATAGATTTAGTTAGATGCCGAGATAGCTCTCCATATCTTCAATTTATATATCTACAATCATAGGATCACAAATATTGACCTATCTTTGCCATTGGTTTAGTAAACAAGTTGGACTAGCAGGTGACCTGGGATCAACAAATAACGTTCTGGTTCCATTGGTAAAGACTCGGACAGTGGACTACTAGTATATAAAGAGCCGTTAAGCAGTAAGTTAGTAAAGTCTCGATGAGCTACAGTTTAATAAGATCACCATTATTAATCTCATAAGATAGATTATAATGAGCACCGATTTCTTTATGCGGATGTGTTTAATTGTGACAAAATTAGCATGTCTAGGTTTTAGGAAGAAGTACCGCCTAAATCTAGGAATGATATATCGACAACAAGAAGACAATCATTACACTAATAAACAAACCTGCATTTTATTTAATTAAATATGGTTACTACTATTTCCTTACAATAGGCTTGATCGCTTCTCCATCTTTTTATTATCTACTTGCGTGTGTTAATTATTCTCACTTGGTTAATTTCCAAAACCCGTGCCAGTCTCTTAGGCTGAAAACCTCCCTTCACGTTAGAATTAGGACTAACTTAGGATTAACATAGATTAGAACTAACATAGATGACTAAAATACTGGTAAACTTAGTAATTAACGCTCTCGCTCTTTGTGATCGACACTCTACTTACCAACAAACCTACAACTGATCGGGTACAATGCCCGTTAGTGTTTGTTAATAGGTAATTTGGCTAAATATAAATGTAAAACTTGA
>BQNB010029478.1:0-14439 GCA_026074375.1 Tanacetum coccineum | reverse complement strand
AAATTTGACGGGTATTATTTTTGATAAATGATCAAAAATGTGTACGAGGAAGCATGCATACATCCTTCGTAGCACAAGTTAAAAAAAACTGTTTTCTTAACTTAAGTCTAAGACTTGTTTTATATCTTTATGTGTGTCAAGTTGTTCATTTTCATGACTAATATATAACCTAGGTAAATATTAGTTTGAACAATACATAAAATAAAATAAATAACAATCACAACATTTATTTAGAGTTGTTTGGTTTCAAATCATATTTAAACTTTAAACTAAATCAAGGATTTAGTTTTTAAAATAGGTTTGTGTTTTATTTTTAGTTTTATAAAAACATTTGCAAGTTATATATATTCAAAGCATATATAAAAGCAAACAAACAAACACAAACACAACCACAAGTATGCAAAGCCTCAACCGATGAAAAACCTATGCTTGGTTTCGTGAGCCATCATGAGAACCAAGAATTCAACTAAGAGTTAACCACACAACCACAAGGAAGGCTCCCACTTGCTCTAAGAACCATCATGAGCAAGTGAAACCCCAAATGAACTTGAAACATGAAGCACCAAACCTGCCTATAAAATTTCAACTGACTTGACGGGCCTAAAACTCCTAGAAGAATCTTCCCCAATCTGAGCTCATATGAAGCACAAAGACGCCTCATAAATGAGCACCAGCACCCGTCAAAACAGCAACTAACACCAAGTCGAACTCCAGGGAAACCCACTTATTTGAAAGTCACTCTAGCAGCTCGAATTTGACTTTATGCCTTTAACTCTTGCGCCATTCGAATCCAAACAACGGTTAAAATAATTTGATAATTGAATATATTTATCCTATCATCTAACTACTATAAAATTCCCAAACAATGGCTACAATGAAAATTAAAAGCATACAAAAGAAGCCGAAACAATGGCAAACCCAAAAACTAAAATTAAATGCATATAACTACAATCAATTCAGTGGTCAAGGTTTTCATCGACTTATGCAATACACAACATAATAATACCATAATATCATGTATTAAAACAGGTGTTGGCTAAGTCCATGGCCAAACATGCTGATACGACCCGGTTTGGGTTTTATCGGGATAGTAGCACCACTTCAAGCGTGTGCGAGCTCCTTAAGAATATAGAGAGAAGACTAGACAATTTATTTGACAAACTTGATTGATTACTTTTCATTAATGAAACAAAACCTTAAATACTAGTTATGTGATAACTCACATAAACACAAGACTTATCCTAAACATAACAAATAGTTATCCTAAACATTTATCCTAAACAATTGATAACTATGATGGTTAATCCCAACCTCACGAATCCCTGACTTGATCCACGGGCTTAACTTTCCTCAATCCATCAAAACCACCTTACCTCAAGGAGTTGTCTTGTATACTCTGATTCCATATCCGAACTTCTTCTTAGAATTTTAGCATCCTTCCCTAATCATTGTTGCTCTTAGTCGTCTCAACATTCTCTCTAGACGCTGAAACAATGACTTTTTCTGCTCTAATGGGACCTTCAAAACAACAAGCTCTTTCTCACTAGCTCGTATGTGATCTGGTGGGCCCCCCTTAGAGGTAATGGCGCCAAGATCACCCTTTTTCCCAGCAGAAGATCTGGTTGTAACCGGTTTTAATCCATCTTGACACTCCTGTTCTTCATATGTAGCAACCATACAAAACCCATCTTGACACACGTGTTCTTCATAGGTAGCAACTATACTGGTTTGATCATAGCTTTTTACTGTATGATGTATGGAGAGTTTGTTTCCTCAATATCTTGTACTGTACCGCTATGTTGAGGTCGTTTGGTTTGGCGATGACTGTGGTAGCCCTCTCGTCCTCAAAACGGGCTTCGGTGATCCGGGCTAAGGCAAAGGCTTCTCATAAAGTTTTAGGCCTTGCCCTCAACAGATCTATTTGTAATGTCAGCTTAAGTCCGAAGATATAAAACGATGTAAGTAAAGATTTAGAGATCCCCGTTACTCTATTTGCAAGTACCACAAACTCACTCTCATATTCGGCCACCGTACCTATTTGCAAGAGCTTCGATAGGTGTTCCCTCTTGATACACCGCCGTCTGATGCCATGAACAATAACTCAATTTTTTTCATGAATAGTAACTGATCAATTGTTAACTGCGAAGAAATAGTATCTAATGAATAGTAACATGTGAATAGTTATATTTTGTAACTTGAATGGAAGCCCTCTAACGAGAGCTCTCAATAAAGCACCAATTGAGATACGACCCAAATTAAATTTTTTTTGGGTTTGTATCGGGATAGTTGCACCACTTCAAGCGTGTGCGAGCTCCTTAAGAATATAGAGAGAAGACTAGACAATTTATTTGACAAACTTGATGATTACTTTTCATTAATGAAACAAAACCTTAAATACTAGTTATGTGATAACTCACATAAACACAAGACGTATCCTAAACGTAACAAATAGTTATCCTAAACATTTATCCTAAACAATTGATAACTATGATGGTTATCCCAACCCATTATGAAGTCCCTGTGCTTATCAACAAGCGTATCACATGCATGTATTTTCCATGGAAACAAAATAATTAACAAGAAATAAATTGTTAGCCAACGAATTGAAGAAATAAATTAACTAGAATTAAAACCCTAATTGGTACGTGTAACCAATGTCTTAAGGATCACTTAGTACTATATTAAATACCTTATAACAACCATATTATTTCATAAAATAATGCCCAAGGGGCTGATTTAAAACCGATTCAAGAATCATTCCAAAACACGCGATTTAGGCCCTTTTACACGTACCCGATAACAAAACCAATTAAAGTACGCATAACAAATGAATATGGAATCAAAAATCACAGATCATAAGACCCTATATGGGTTGAATTAATTTCAAAAAATAAGCCCTAGGGGCTGTTTTAAAATTATCCTTTTGAATCCATCAAAAACACGCGTTTTTAGCCATTTTTACGCATACAAGATGATCATATGACATCATATGATGGCTCGTGATGCCACTGTAGGTGCTGCATTAAATGAATATCATATAATCAAATATAAAATGTAGCAGAACAAGCACCTATCAATGGATCCATAGAGTCATATGATCAATCAAAATAAAAATAATAATTATTACCTCTGCAGCGTAATCGGTAGAATCAAAGAACAACCTTCTCTTGTACACGATCTATCTAAGAAACCAAGTGACCAGAGTAGATCACCTCTATGAATATTCATACTACACTTCCCCGTATACCTCTTGGATGCTAGTCCTTAAACCCATAACATTGGATTATACTTTGAATGAACAAGAATAAAAGTAATAGATCAAGAAAACAAAAAAACTCTAATTTTGTTTATGTTTATGCCGTCCCTTTTATAGGAAGAGAGAGAGAGAGAGGTGAAAAACTTGGTAAGTATTTAATTGATTTGTAACTCATAATAACTAAATCGATTAGTAGTTATCATGATCCAATTAAATTGGTAAGTGGTTAATTGATTTGTAACTCCTAATGACTAAATCAATTAGTAGTTATCATGATCCAATTAACCATTAACCCCTTTGAGCTTTCCTTTTTTTTCTTTTACATCTTAGGCCAGCCATATGGTGGGCTCAAATAGGCTTGCCATTTGTTTGCTTAGTCCAAAAAACTAAGTACATTACTTAGTTATTATAAGCCTAATATTGATCCCGAGTTATGTAGTTTATGTATATACCTTGAATACAATAAACACGATATATACAGTGGCACCTCAGTGTATATGTGTGTGACCCTATAGGCTCACATGTTTCCAGCCGTATATTATTTATTATGACATGAGCATACTCCAACAGTGTGATCAATGCGGTTGTAAAATATTTGTACTTGGAGCTAGAGATCAATACCATGATGAGGGAATTTTTGGAGTAAGTCCTTGAAAAGAGTCCATACTTCAGAGAGAGATTCACCTTGATGTTTTTGGAACATCAAGATCAAAAATATCTTCAATTGTTCAAATCTTTATAGCTAAATAACAAAAACCCATATTTCCAAATTAACAAAGAAATAACCTGATGGTTTTGTTTCAACCTGATGGTTTGTTCATGTATCATAATTTGAATAAAAAAATAAAAAGATTTAATAAAAAGAAACAAAAAAACTTACCAAAAACCCAATCTGTAAGAACCCTAAAAAACCCACCGCCGCATCTGCCTCATCTTAAGTCGAATATCTAATCTGCCAAAATCAATAACAAATAAAATAAATAAAAAACAGCCACAAAGATTGAATATATAAAAACATCATACCTGATTTGTGTGTGTTTTTTTTCTTCGGCGAGAAACCACCAATAACAAAAATGGAGGAGAATCACTTACATGCAATTGAAGAAAAATCTTTGATATTCTTCTTCCCCATTTTGAAACTGAATGCTTGGGCTCAACTGATCTTGCGGCGTTGAATCCGATAATCACTATGATAATCTTGTTAGAATTTGAACCACATCGGGCGGGCCGGACATCTATTAAAATGGCCTCATTAAAACGCCTCGGGAGAACGATCCTGCCCTTTAATATTAAAGATATAATTTCATAATTTTTACATATTCGTAAAACTTCCAATTGATGTTTTAACTAGATTTGTCTCAAAAGTCCAAATAAGTGAATAACAACTACCGGTGAAGACTTTCGACCCATCTGCAAGTTTCCTAGAGTCGACTCAATAGATGATGAAATCAAGCTATTTTGCATGTTAGAACAAAAAAGCAATTTTGAACGTTGAAATAGATATTTTGCATTATATCTTATATAAAAAAAATGACATTTTCTATATAACATTAGTTTTTGTAAGCCTCTGATTTTCGCCCAAGGTCCAGAAAAACTCAGGACGTGCCCTATGTTTTATATGTTTGGCTACTATCATTTCAAGCTGAATATTTGAATAAAATCAAACTTTATCAATCACCCAAGGCTTTCGACCTAATAGTATGTGAGTGTGACCATCAAATAAGAGGTTATTAATAAAGCTTCAAAAACCCAAACTCCAATCCGATTATTATTTGAATATCACAGGAAAGATTTGCATGTTGGAGATTAGAAAAGCATTAAGAAATCATATACATAATTAAAGGTTGAGCTGGAAAAAATATATAACAGGGCAAAGTAAATATGAACTGAATAGATGATCATATCAGATTTATTTCGGATAACGTGACTTGATTTTTATCCATGTCAAACAAAAGCCGAGACAAAAAGTCAAAGATGAACCATGGTCCCAAGCTTTTATAACTCTTACATGTAATATCCATGAGATTTAGAATTATAGTCGATTTTAAACCATTCAATTTGTCATGTTATCGATATGTGGGTCATGTTATCGATATGTGGTATGACTCTCCTTGACCCATTCTATAAACAAATGAATCATGATACAAATATATAAAAAAATGGAAAACCCTAAACTTAATAATGGGCCAAGCGTTTAACAATACGTAATGGAAAATTTTTAGTTGGTGGATTTGTGGATATGTGTTTATGTTTGTTTAGGCTTTGTGATAAGTCTAATATGTAATCATATGTCACCCCCCCAAAATATCAGAGTATAATGACAACCGATGGAGTGTGACTTCATGATTATCATACTTTCTAAAGCAATACAGACGCGACCTCTATTTTGAGACGTTTTAAGTAAATTGTTCATTTTGTATTAGGAAATAATAAATTGTTTAGACATTCAGCAGAAGCATAAAAATAGACAATACAACATCATTTTTAATAGTATAAATATCTATAATAATGGAAATGACTGAATGCTAATGAGACTTCAATAGCATCTTCGATCTTAAGGACCTGAGGAAAAACATTGCTAAAGTTGTCGAACATAAAGTGGTGAGTTCTTGGTTTGTTTAAGCGGAAAAATGTAGTGTTTATGAATCACAAATTATTGCATCCAATATGAAATTATAACAGATACAAAGTCATATTAAATTGCATTACTATTGTTCTAGCTCATGACACCGAAAGCGGTTAACATATACCAACAATGAATGAATGCCCTTGCAGGTGTCTAACGGGACACCTGTATAATATGATCAAAATGGAAACTGTTACTTCGGACTTGACTACATGTCAGTTCAAAGTCGAACAGGGACGTCAATCCCGATAGATCTATCCATAACATTCGCGCTTACAAGTAATTAACGGTTCATGATAAATCGGGCAAATAACAACTTGGGTTAAATCGGGACTTAGACCAATCAGCAATGTATAATTGTACTTGTGTTCACATGT
Organism: Tanacetum coccineum; assembly: GCA_026074375.1. Taxonomy (NCBI): domain Eukaryota; kingdom Viridiplantae; phylum Streptophyta; class Magnoliopsida; order Asterales; family Asteraceae; genus Tanacetum; species Tanacetum coccineum. The sequence continues at coordinate 8,180 of BQNB010029478.1, read as the reverse complement.
TTAAAATAAGCAATGTTCTCACCCTGAAAACAGTAAAGTAGGGGCTATGGAAACTCACCTTGTCAGTTAATCGTCTGGAATTGATTAATGCACTTCAATAATGATTCAGTCAAACACCTAAGTAATTATGATACATCTGAGTTTACATTCTAAAGACTTAATGTATGAAATGACTTATGCAAATGGGTCATTGAGGGCACTTGTTGTTTATGAGTTAACGTTTTACGTTTTAAAAATGCTGATTAAACCGTTGGCTCTAGGGATGATACACGACTTTACAACTATAAGTACAGGAATTGATACTATTATGTGTCGTAACTTATTTTTATAGGTTCATGGGATTTATATCTTAGGAAAATATAGGCATTAGGTGTAAATTACTGAGTCTATATATTCTCTTATCACGTCTATTTATTTATAGCGTAGCCATCGATTAAGTTGTATAATTATCAGTTTTATACATCACGGTTTGTTCGACTCGTTTAATTAGTTTATAAGGCTTATTTATTTACAGCTAATAACCTTAAGCTTTAATATAGTAAGCTTTAGTCCTTCTATTTATAAGTTAAGTAATTTACGCAATTTACCCTAAAGTTTTCATATTATCTCATGAAATCCCTCAATTTCCTAAAATAGTATTTATCCATTATTTAGCTTTTTACATTTCAATCTCTACGCTTTCAACCTTATAACTTTTATGTTTTAATACTTCTTACGTCAAGAGAAAAATTCATGTAGGTTTTAGAAATCATTACATGCATTATTGCTATATATTACAAAAACCCACATGGCCTACTCTTCCTTTCCCATTTTTTTCTCTTCTCGTTTATAAGGTTCTACCTCTTCGAAGTTTCCTCATTTCATCAGTAAGCTTGTTTGGGTCTCGGCTGGGATGACCCAAAGGACTCAAAACATGCTAGTTTTAATACTTCTTACGTCAAGAGAAAAATTCATGTAGGTTTTAGAAATCATTACATGCATTATTGCTATATATTACAAAAACCCACATGGCCTACTCTTTCTTTCCCATTTCTTTTCTCTTCTATTTTTTGTCGTGCCCAACAGTGGAGTTGGTAACCACTGTTGTGGTTTCTCCTTCTACATATTGTAACGTTTTACATGAATAACTAGGTCTTTACGCTACTTCGCATGATCCGTTGTATATGGTTAGTCTTGAGTCTAGTTAAACACCGAGGCACAAGGACGTTGCTACGTCCTTAGCATCTTACAGCCGTGACAATGGCAGCAGCCTGTTATGGCTTCCTTGCATGCATTGTGGTGCGTCTCGTGATGCAAATCAGCGTCAAGTGTTTTGAGGTCTTGGTACGAACCAACGAGCATACTTTGCTCGGGTTCGTTAGGGGCTGTGATGTCCAACAGTGAGCCAACAGCTCGCTGTGGTTCGTCACGTGTCACGTTGTTACGCCCAAGGTAACGTACCGAGGTCACGACATAAGGTCCTATGTAAGTCACGCAAAATCCTAGCGTCTACTCGTCCCTAGTGAGCCAACGTATTGTTATAACGTACTTGTTTAAACTTTTTATAAATTGCCTTGGTTCGTTATTCATTTTCGTACATGATATGTCCACACTAGTTTTCCTACGCATCGACATTCCATTCATGGTATGACGAAAAGTTTGGCATGCGCATGTTTACATGGTTCATGCATGGGTTTTACCATGTGTGTCGTGTCTTAGCCATGCAAGGCCGAAGCCCTTATCTAGCTTTGCCAAGATTTGACGTGTTTCGATGGTGTCGTATACTAGGCTACAAGGTAAACGACATAACAATGATAGACGTTAAATTACGAGTGCGACTTACCAAGGTCCAAATTTGTTAGACGATGGGGAGAGGTGATGGTGATAAGAAGCTCGAACCTTCCTCGCTTCTACCCTTTTAAAACCCGACGCCCCTCTCGCTCCTTGAACCCAACAAAACTCTACTCGAACCGTGCTTACTAATTATTTGTTTTGATATTGTGAGGGTGCTACTAGAAGTGAAGAGGATAGGTGTCTATTTATACTACAATTTGGTGCATTTACTGAGAACTTTCAAAGCTTCACGTGAATGTTTATTATTCACTCACTATTGAGCATAGTTGCCTAGTATGACTATTAATAGTGAATCTCCCTATTTGTGAAATGAAGTTTGCAGGAGCAAAGATATTGGCATGTGAAGATTTTGAAAGAGCATCATGTGTAGGCCATTAAGTGTAAGGAATAAAATGATGATGTTGGTTTGCCTATTTTGAATTTCTCCACTGATTGTTGTAGATATACATTCATGTATTTAAGTTTTGAGGTGAATGAAATGTCAATGTACAATATTTATTTAGGAGAATTTAAATATTGTCATATGTATTATTATTATTATTATTATTATTATTATTATTATTCTTATTATTATATTTTTTTTGTATGGACGGGTTCATAGAATAATATAGATGTGGGACTTTGCTTCACAGAGCGTGAGAATTCTGATTTTATTGCTACGCGTTTTCTAAAATACCCTTTTTTGATCCAAAAGCAAAATGATGATTTATACGCGCTTTTAAAACTCTCAATAGCGTAAAATGTTGTATGTCGCTTGAAGGATGACTTTTTATTGGAAAGTAACGGCAAATTTGCAAATGCCTGCGGTACATACTCTTACATATAATAAAAAAGGAGTTCTAAATTTTTCCGAGGTGCTACATGTTGGCCAATTATTTCAGTGAGCGCACATTTGGATATTAATTGATTTATGATCCTTACCATGCATAATAGCATGCAATATATTATATGTACACAAATTTATAGACGTCGTTTTGTTTCCGATTCCACTCCATATAATTCAAGACAAGATAAAATTTATTGAGATCTCATTAGCTATCTGAGGTTCTTTGAAACCTTAATATTCAAGGTCAGATATGAGACTATCATGGGTCTTTTATACCCGAACAACCAACTGTTTTCCATGCTCCATATTTATCATTAGGATTTTTATTTTGGAATCCGATTTGTCAACCATACATGAGGCGATTGACATAATAAAAATAGTGTCCCTTGAAGGCCACATATTAATCTTAGCAAATAGCTGAAATTTGTTTTTGCCAATGTTTATTCCATGCTATTATATTATCCATTGAATAAAAAATTCATAAAATTTCTTTCGAGTGATAGAGAAGCATATGATTAAGATTCTTAATTTACAGCTACTTCTCTCCTCCTGAAGGAATTATCCTTCTTCTATATCCCATTTATGTGCATTTAGGTGAAGTAATTTGCACAAAAAAACTGAAATGGGATATTTTTGGTTTATAACCAAAAGGCAGTTACGAAAAGGAGGATTTATAATAATATGTCTTGACAAGAAGCCTAATTTTTTTTCGCGTTGTGACATCATTATACAATCACCTGGACCCCCCATACAACAACACAAGTTTTTCTCTCATTTTCATTTAATAATTTAGCAGTAATTCATCGCATATTCATAATGAATTACTTACTTTGGAATGTTATGATCGCATTTTAATTAGTCGAGCTATGAATCATGCAAACTTGAGGTTGCAATTTTGATTACCATTTAGATGATGCATCGATTTTAAACTCTAAATGGTTCATACAATGGATTTGTATGCCTACATATATCCACTTGTTTTCTTTCCAGAATATTGAGGAATTAAGTCCCCAATCTAGTTGATAGATTAATAACCAACTTCTTTTGAGAGATAACATTATCAGATTGAAGAATCTTATTCTTCAATAGTTTTTGCATCATTAATGATTCGGGATGGTAGAACCGGTCATACCAAAAATATTATAATTATTGCTCATAAACTTTGTTATGGCTATGATTAGCTTTTACTAATCTTTATATAATGCATGTCGATGAAGATACAAAAAAATAAAATGCATCCTTAACATTTAACTTCGTTCCTCATGACAATTTTATATTTCTTTACGAAGCAAAATGTGCTAACATAGATTCTTAAATCTATGAATATAGTGCGTAATATCTTTGACACACTTGTATTTTGCATACATCACATTGCATTTTTGCATAAATAGCATTTTTGTTTGCTTATTTCTTATTTTATTTTGCCACTACTAGTGGTTTGTCATTGTCATACTACCTCGACCATGTCATTTACCATGATAAATGATCTTTAAACACTTATCATTACATTTATCATATTCACATGAGGGAATGAGGATCTTATATTGATCATTTTATTTTATTTACTTGAGGGAATGAACATCTTATGTTGATCATTTTATCACATTCACTTAAGGGAATGAAGATCTTTATGTAGATCTATTCATCTTTAATCTTGCAACTTGAGGTTGCCAACCAGTATATTGAATTAACACGACAATAACTATTTTCACCACGTCTATAATCATGATATCTACATGATCATCGTTATTGAGTCACATTCAGTTGAGTGAATGGAACAAATTTAATAAACGGGTTTATCGTATTTCTTAAAGCATACGCATTGCTTTGTTTAAAAACTTATATCAAAGCATCATTCTCGATATATGAGCATATTCGAGGCATTAATCATCTCATCACATATTTTCTTGGTATCATTCAGAGGTAATACTCAATATTGCGAAAATGTGCTCGCATTTACAAGAATTTCTTGCTTTTGATGGTCAAATCTTTTTAGATTTTGACATACAGTTAATAGATCTTTCACCGTTAGATATTCTCTTTTAAATTCCTCATTGAGATGACCAAGAATATCATTGTTTTAGTACACTCACTACAAGAAAAGAAGCTTTTTGGGACGAAACTTTTTGGAACGGTTAAAAAATCGCGCCAAATACCCGTATTTGGCACGATTTACATAAGCGTGCCAAAAAATAGGTATTTGGGACGGTTATTAAAAAACCGTTCCAAATACATATGCGCTTAGAATAGTTTTAAATAACAGTGCCAAATACACGTGCATTTGGGACTGTTTGACATAATAGTGCCAAATACTTATGTATTTGGGACGGCTGGTACCACTAGTGACAAATTCGTATATGTATTTGGAATGATATTTAATGTTGGTGCCAGATACTTATGTATTTGGAACGGTTGGTATCGGCTATGCCAAATACGTATATATATTTGGAACATTATCTAATGCTGGTACGAGATACTTATGTATTTAGAATGGTTTTTATAGGCTATGAAATATACAAATGTAGTTGGGGTGATTTTGATAAACTTTTTAAATTTCTTACGTATTTAGAACATCTATGTTCACACTATGTTCACCTATGTTCACACCGGTTAGAAGGTGATGAGCTCTTGTTGCACCTATGTTCACACTAGCAGCTTTCACAATAAACGCTTGCTCCATATAAGTCAACTGCCTCTCTCTCTTTGACAAATGCTTGAACTCTTCACGTTCAAGCTTGTGATTATGAATAGTATCAAACACATTTAGAACAAACTTTCTAGTATGAGGATCCAAATTAAACATAGCACGTGCTTTGCATCCAGTTATATGATGGTTTGAATTTCTCTTTTGTTTTTCACTGTTCTCTAATTCTAGTGTGTCTACGTGTATTCCTGTAGGGCAACATTTCCTATTGCAAACTAAATACTTTTGTTTAACATCTCTATTCCTCAATCTTTTCTGACATGAACGCCTAACTACAAACCCTGCTTCTGCAGCATACTTCATATATGCAACAACACAATCATCAACTGAATCATAAACATTCCATTTAACTAGTAAAACATCTGCATAAACTTTTAGAATGTAATAAACAGTTCCACCAGGAGTGTCAAAATTAGAATGAGTAACAAACGATTCAGGAGTACACAACGTATCCAACTCTGAAAAAAATAAAATGAAAATGAAAAAAAATAGGTTGTTTTATGAAAAAAATGTAAAAAATCACATATGATATCACAAATGACATATATAATAAACACAGACTGTGATATCATATATGATATAACATATGATATATCCAAACAAATGAAATATAACATGTAATATGATATATGATATCAAAAATAATATAATAAACACAGGCTGTGATATCATATATGATATCACATATGTAACATACAAACAAATGGAAAATCACATATGATAATTAAACAAAACAACCTCAATTATAAACACATTAACACAAGCTAAAATATCAAATATGATATATTTCAAATCAACTTAAAACTGCTTATTCCTAAACTAATAAGTTACAAACAACTTAATTAATTAAAAATAGCTTATGAACATAAACTTACTCTTAACAGCATGTGTCTCATCACGAAGAGGACTAACAAGTTCTAGGCTCACGCCGCGCTTTTGCTATGCTGGAGTTTCGCGGCCGTGGGTGTTTTCCGGTTGGAAGTGTTTTAGACAAGTAATATTTTTTGTAAAAAAATTACAAATTAACGGTAAGATCGAGTATACTCAAGCGTACCACGGTATTTAAAGCACTGTTTGCGTGCGACATTCCTTAAAAAAAAAAAACTAAACGGTCGACCGTATTGAGACGTTATGTGATATGTGGGGAACACGAATGGTTACTCTACAAAAAAAATAAATGAGTGTAGTATTTCTGTTCATTTTACAATACTACTATGACGGAAGGAGGGGAGTGGTGGAGTTCTTATGTACGTACACTTTATTTTCCTTCGGGTCTATTTTGTGAACTCAAAAACAAAGTAGGCCCGGGTCGGATGCGAATTTGACTTGAGGTCTCGGGTTGACCCGACACAATAACCGATCTTGAGAGTGCATTTTAATGCACACTAAATGCAAAAAGCGCATATAATCCATGCGAGTATGGTATTCCGACAGGGAAAAAATAGGAAATTTTTTCTTTTAGAAATTATTTTTGGCAAAATCAAAATATAGGGTGGAAAAAACTGGCGACCGGATCATTTTATTGTGTTGGTGAGCGCCGTTTATGTGCGATGGACTGTATATAGCGGTCAGCGTTGAGTTAAGTCAGGACACATCTATAAAGTTATTACTGCGATCGTGTTTGAGGAAGCTTAAACTAGTTTTTATTCTTACATCCTGAAATCTCTACAGTCTCGGATTACTAAAAGAGTTGCAAGTAGGTATATACCGACAGGAAAACAAATCGAGGTCACGTTATAGTCAATTTTTCAAATACTATATTTATAAGAGATGATCAAATATAATAGGCGAAAGCAGCCAGGCCACACACACACACTCTTGTTGGGGGGGGGGGGGGGAAGAAAAATAGGGGGTTCATTAGACGGGGAGTGAACAGACCAGATGGGGAGGGGGGGTGCCATGTTGACAGGGGTGGGGGGGGGGGGGGTGTGGGGGGGGGGGGGTGCGAGAGGGTATTTCGAAAAAAAATAAGGAAAAATTTATTGTTTAAAAATTTTTTTAGTAAAAAAAAAAACGGAAAGATTAGCGGACAGAGTTTGAGGAAACTTAAAGGTGTTATTCATAAAAAAACAGACCGATGACACAAACTCAGCGCGAGAGGTATTCCGAGAAAAAAAAAAGTAGGAAGTTAATTTAAAAAATTTTTGAGAGGAAAAAAAAAAATGGTTAAAAAAACTCAGATGTAAAGGAAAGAAAGGAAAAAAAAAACAAAAGTATCAAAAAAGGACGGGTTTGAGGCACATATCTAAAAGCCTAAATTATGTATGATGACTTGAAAGGTATTCTCTAATGTGCCAACCACATAACCACGGGTAAAATTACAAACGTGAAGCAAGAAAGGCAAAAATAGCACTAAAACATACAATTCTCCAACTATTTGCTTTATAATAAATAAAATTGCTTAATTAAAAAACTTACACCGTAAACTTCATCGTTATATTCATCCAAGATGTTACAAGTATCAAATATTTATAGGGAAGATAAATACATGTAAACCCTAACGGCCCAATTGAAATAATGGTGAATATACATAAGTCGATTAGTATTATTTTACAACAATTATTTTGATTGACATTCATTAAAAATATGCATTGTATGTCTGTAACACTCGATATTTGCTTTGTTGGCCTGATAAAACTTATAAAACTTATATATATATATATAACATAACCCGCCCAACGGGCGGGTTTGGTTCATAAAACTTTTTTCAAGTCAATGTTTGTTGTTTATCTCTAATGGTTGTCGTGTTTGTGTATATATAATTTCTTTGTTCCTTATTTTTTTTTAAATTATAATATCCTATTTGTAAGGGTTCAT